>JAQBSW010006212.1:0-50523 GCA_029291075.1 Eudiplozoon nipponicum
TTGCAGGTTTACACATTCGTCTAGGAGATTGTACCGTCCTATTATCCCACATTCTTGACCAAATATATAGTGGTTATAGGGCGTAATACCGGCTCCTACTGATGAGTCGCCAGTAAGCACGAAACGAATGTGCATGAGATTATACTTTCCGTTCATGCTGCCTTTGTTTTATCCTTCTGGTCACAACTGAACTAATTTGTTACTAGGTTCGCAACACCTAATACATACCAGACTACTGAATGTTCTATTCTAATGGCATTATGGTCATTAGTCCTGGCTTAGACTCTTATGCTGAGCATCTAAGAAATTACCTATCACATTTAGCAGATTACGCATTCAAAATCACGTGTGAAAACATGCCAAAATTGTAACTACATCCATTGATTTCATAAAAGCATCTGATTAAACCACAAGTTATTTAGAATTTAAATTGTAAGGCCAATTCGATGAAGAACTTTCTGATACCGACGACTTTGAAGGACTTATAGGAAATCTTGGAATTTCTAACCAAAAAACCGTAAGTCCCTTTCCGGCCTATCAAAACAACTATATCGTTTATGCAGGAACCTAAAAAATCGAGAAGAACCAAATAAGAAATCTTTGCCATTTTGACCCTTCTATAGGAAATACAACAATGCTAAAATTTACTGTCTTTGAATTACTTTTCTACTCGCCACTAATCCTTCGGAATTCGCAATCTCGTCTTTTTTGACAAAAGAAATCAACTGAGCTCGGAAACGAATTAGTTTTTACTCGCCTACTCTAAAATCGGTGGAATCTCAATAAGATAATTACTTTCGAAAAGTCCTCAATTTTCATAATATGGTGCACCACATCATTAACGTGATAGACAGCAGCCAAATTCATATATTCACGAATCATGCTCATTTGAACAGCATAAATTGGAATGCACCATCAATGTAGATTGCAAGACTTCGATATATTATTTATCAATATTATGACTTTTCGAGTCATCTTGATGGCATCCCTCCTGCGGAAAGGACAGCGCAGCAGCACAACATTTTCAGACTTCAATGAAGTTTTATGCTAATTCTGAGAGGATTAGCGTACATTCTACTTTACAGGTACGCAGCTCCACAGACCATTTTTACCTAATAGCCTTCAAAGGCAATTATTTGTTTTCATTCACTCCATTAATCTCTCAAGTAATAATACGACTGTCAAAAAAGTAACACGTCCTTTCTGCATTTATAAACTTTTGAAGAAAATTAAGCAGTTTCTATGATTTTTACAATTCAATGGAATGAAATTACAGGCACACGCATTCGAAGTAGGAAATCTACTCGACAACAACATCGCGCCCAGTTAAGTTTACATCAGCATGTTTAATCATATTCAGGTTCAAGGATTTACTATCTTTTATCCATGGAATATAAATTTACTCTATGGTCTGCAGCACAACTTTCCCATTGGTATCACATTTTGATGATTCTATCGAGATAATTAACGATAGATGTAGATGTTTCTCTTCAAGCTGTCTCAGAACTACCCTGTGTTTTATGGAAGATGCTATACGCCGGACCACCGCATACCACCCACAGTCCAATATTAATGTAGAAAGAAGACCGCTTTAGCACACTCGAACATAAATAGCAACTTGGTCTATTCCATGATTTTTGTAGTCCATACACTGCGTCATCTTATACACGAAACTATTTCCATGTGTATACCACAGTTCTTGCATGCCATGAAGATACGCTGGCCGAATCAGCACGAAAATTTTATTCTCGCGTAAGATGACACAGTATTTCTAACTTCTCGCCTTCGAATTCATTTAAACAATATTTTAGTCTGGCAGGCGAGATACTTTTCGTTAATCCACACTTCAACAGCTGATGGGAAGTATTTATTTGTAACGACGTTGGTGTAGCATTACTACATTCTGAGTATTATTGCGGTACTTACCATATATTATTTATACAAAAAATCTTTTTATTATCTTATAAAATGCTTCACCTATTTCGATAAGCGTATGTAGGTTGAAACACTTTATCGAACCAACTCGTCCAGGCAATGCACAACCTTTCACATGAATATAAGTTGCTTCATACAAACAATCTCAACCAAGTTATAACTTATTTTGAATAGTGTAACTGATAGGATTCCTTTTTGGTATTTGTTAAAATTTTGATATTTTACAAGTTCGTTTGCCCCGGATCTTTAGAGCTCTATGTAATGTCACACATGATCAGTGCATATGCGTCTACATAAGTAATATCTTATTTTCTCACTTGTCTTGCCTGGTATAACCAAATGTTTTATAGTAACAGTTGTGCAGCAACAACTCCAACAACTATTTATTTGGCAGTGTCATTAATAAAGCAGTTAACGAATGCACAAGCCAAGCATGACCACATTACGATATGGGTTTTTTTAGCTTATTGACGCATGATTAACCATTTGTTTTATTTGAGTCATAGACTACTGCGGATATTTTCTAAATAAAATCAAACGAATTACGTATTTTATTGACTGACACTGGACAAATAAGAATGCTACCTCATCCATATATATAGTATATATATATATATATATATATATATATATATATATATATATATATATATATATATATATATATATATATATATCATTTAATATGCCACAAACACTGAATTGCTTGCTGATTTCGTATTGTCGTCTCGCTGAACGCTTACGTTTGCTGTCATCATTCGTAGTTTCACGCGCGCTGATTCACTTTCACAGCTTTTCTACACTCACACCAACTTTGGCTGCTGTGCAACCAGAATATCATTATCGATTAATTTATTAATAGGATTTCTACGATGGTCGACCTCTTTGATTTACCGTATTTCATTACCAAAACACACTAAGGCCTCAAAACAGCAATTGCCACATCCTGCTTATTATAACCTACTGGTTTATGTGTATATATCCAGAAGATTAATAATCAAACAACAGAGCTTTTGGATGACTTCTGTAAATCTGGAATTCACAAATATATGTAATAGAAAGTTATTTGACTTTACGTATTACCCTTTTGCTTTCGCGAGGGCTAAGAATATATTTGTGGATGTACATTATCATCATTTGTGATTTCGCAGTTTGTACACCGAAAAAGCAGATTATTAGTAAAGTGGTATGTTTAATTTATTCCCGCACTTATTTAGGTCTAATTTTCTCATGGATTACAATAATGCGTTGTATTTATGGCTCATATTGTCATACGATTTCTCGTTGTACAAATTATTATTACAACAAAAAGACTCCTCTTTCTGTTCAACAAAGTTGTTTTTGTAGAAAACATTTGGTGGCAACAGAATAGTACGTGAACAATAGTTATCTTGGTATGACAAATATGTAAATGGACAAATTAAATCTCTGACACTCTGCAATTTAGTTCAAATTAAACATGCAATTTCATTGACTGGCATTAACCCAGGAAGAAGCACGTGATCTGACCTGACTGTTGACAAATCACGTGCTACCTGCAACGCATCGATTTATTTATGAGTTCAATGCATTTACCGCGCTACAAACTTGTCATTTTAAATGCACTCACTACTTGACATTCCCTCGCTTACACCGATTATGTATGCGCCTGCTGTCTGCACAGTTTGCTATCAGTAAATTCAGTTAAACTAACTCTTGCTGCTGCGCTTCCGGAAAGCTCTATTCGCTTAAGTTATTGACCGGGTCCACAAGTCTTTCAACCACCTAACGTTGCCGCAAAATAATCCTCAACGCTCAAAGTGGCCCTCAACATAGCATTTGCTTAGTTTTGATTCAGTTAATCTGCTTATTAGCGCCCATTTGCACAATGCTCACCAAAAAGATTACAGGATCCACTCAACAAGGATGTCAGTATTTGAAGACAATAGCTTTTGTACTGTTAATTCTGCCAATCACAACATTTCTTGGTGAACGCTTACAACGTTCCGCTTCAGGGTCCAAACCGTAACTGCTCACTAGAGCAGTGTGTGATAACTCACCAGGGCCGTGTGTAATAACGCACCGCACATCATCTGGAGGATTAAAATTAGCGATGGCTCCATAGAAGTAGTGAGTCTTGCGATTATACGCAGATCTAATTATTAAATGTATTATAACATTATTTCACTAATAGCATTATACTTTTAAGTTTGTGGATAATTTGGAAAAGTGTTTTTAACTGTAGTAGACGGGTACTTTTTCATGAACTCTATTTCAAGCAATTTTATTCCGTTCTGTCGGATTACTACATAAAAATCGAAAATTTAACTTACAAAGATTAGTATTAAAACTCATATGATTTTTTGTAACCATCTCAATGTTGTACTCCTTGTCATGCAATCTAATTACTATAAATAACAACACTTAAATTATAGTTAACTCCACGTAAAATCAATACCAGGAATTTTGCCAAGCACTTAATAGTCGCGTCAATTTTTTCACTCTTCGGATCAGAGCTTTATATATTTTTAAGGATATATATTAATTGCTCAATTTCATAAAATAACAGGCGATTATTCGAAACTTTACAATAACAAAATTTCTGGCATCATTTAGGACAAATAATCCTCATATATTTAATCTTTTAAATTCATCAAATTCAGTCCTCTGTGACAGATCCATTCAAATAATGAAATCAACAGCGATAGATTTTTAACGTCCTAGCTGGAAGGAAGTAACGTGCGCCGTTACTAAAAAACCAATAAGAAAACGGCGGAAGCAGTTACTGTGGATAGTCCTTATCAGGACCAGAAAGCGTTCATCGACAAATGCCGTGAGATTTTATGAATGGTTGTAGTGCGAGGGTGTCCAGAAGTCCATCCAGACACTTGCTCTGTTCTCCTGTTCGATGGCTGTTGATTGTCAAAGCAGGATGTGTTAATCGCTGTTCGAGGGCCTAGACTTTTCTTGTTGAAGATCTGCGGCATCATCGAGGTCGCTGGAACACGTAGAAATCTAATTAATAGATAATTGATTATGTATGACTGTATGCGCAGCAAAAGGAATATTGGTATGACTGAAGACTAGCCAAAAAGTAACACGGCGTGGTAAACGCAAATAGAATAATCGGAGAATATAGTCAGTGAAGCAGAGAGGGCTACAGCAATAAAACAGAGCGAGCAGAGCAGAATGTGAGTTGCGTGGTAATTGCATCGTGCTTATATAGATGATAAATCCAAAGCAATTTGTCAACGGTAGTTTTGCCCGCTCTCACTGATCCAGCGAAATAAAATTTGAATTAATCTGAGCAGTTACACCACTTTCCTCGCAAAGAAAAAGAAAAGATAGAAGACAAAAATTCAACCTAGCGATGCTTGATTAGAAATTTAAAACAGATTTCGAACCCAGTTAAGAGACTCGATATTTTTCGACATTTTGTAAATTAATTCAAATGCAAAATTCAATTCCCTCTATTTAACAATAATTGATTGCGCGGATGGTAGTAACAATTCTTTAAATAAAGTTTGCGAGCTTAAAGTAAACACAAATTCCATTGTATTTAACTATTCGTCGAACAAAATAACAAAACTACCGCCAGCCGCAACGCACTGACGCGTTGCGACCTTCCATGATCATCATTAGAGTACGACGGAAAACTGACTATCGAGGAACAAACCGCAGTGAATATACATAGAAATAAAATTTAAATATGCGGCTCCCATCTCTAGCAGTTTCGCATACGTTGAACTTGACTGGAAATGTCGGCTGCATAATTTCTATGCAGTAAAGAACATTAACTCATTGCAGCTTTCGCCACATATACCTATATAGGCAATAAAATTTAACAATAATTAATTGCGTGGGTGGTGGTAACAATTCATTAAATCAAGTTTGCGAGTTTCAAGTGAACACCAATCCAATTGTATTTGACCAGTTGTCGAACAACTTAACAAAACTACCGCCAGCCGCATCGCACTGACGCGTTTCGACCTTCCATGATCATCATCTGAGTACGACGGCAATTTAACTATCGAAGATCAAACCGCATTGAATATATATGGAAATCGAATTTAGATATGCGTCTCCCACCTCTAGCAGTTTCGCATACATTGAAATTGACTGGAAATGACGGCTGCACATTTTCTATGTAGTCACGAACATTAACTGTTTGCAGCTTTCGCCACATATACATATATAGGCAATACAATTTAACAATAATAGATTGCGCGGGTGGTGGTAACAATTCTTTAAATCAAGTTTGCGAGCTTGAAATAACCACCAATCCCATTGTATTTAAACAGACGTCAAACAACGTAGCAAAAAAAACCGCCAGCCGCAACGCACTGACGCGTTTCGACCTTCCATGATCATCATCAAAGTACGACGGAAAACTGACTAGCGAGGATCAAACCGCATTGAATATATATGGAAATCAAATTTAGATAGGCGGCTCTCACCTCTAGCAGTCTCGCATACATTGAACTTGACTGGAAATGTCGGCTGCATAATTTCTATGCAGTAAAGAACATTAACTCATTGCAGCTTTCGCCACATATACCTATATAGGCAATAAAATTTAACAATAATTAATTGCGTGGCTGGTGGTAACAATTCATTAAATCAAGTTTGCGTGTTTCAAGTGAACACCAATCCAATTGTATTTGACCAGTTGTCGAACAACTTAACAAAACTACCGCCAGCCGCAACGCACTGACGCGTTTCGACCTTCCATGATCATCATCTGAGTACGACGGCAATTTAACTATCGAAGATCAAACCGCATTGAATATATATGGAAATCGAATTTAGATATGCGTCTCCCACCTCTAGCAGTTTTGCATACATTGAAATTGACTGGAAATGACGGCTGCACATTTTCTATGTAGTCACGAACATTAACTGTTTGCAGCTTTCGCCACATATACATATATAAGCAATACAATTTAACAATAATAGATTGCGCGGGTGGTGGTAACAATTCTTTAAATCAAGTTTGCGAGCTTGAAGTAACCACCAATACCATTGTATTTAACCAGTCGTCAAACAACATAACAAAATACCGCCAGCCGCAACGCACTGACGCGTTTCGACCTTCCATGATCATCATCAGAGTACGACGACAAACTAACTATCGAGGATCAAACCGTGCTTTACGGCTGGCGGTAGTTTTTTTATGTTGTTCGACAACTGGTTAAATACAATGGGTTTGGTATTTACTTCAAGCTCGAAAACTTGATTTAAGGAATTGTTACCACCACCCACACAATCAATTATTGTTAAATTGTATTGCCAATATATGTATATGTGGCGAAAGCTGCAACCAGTTAATGTTCGTGACTGCATAGAAATTGTGCAGCCGACATTTCCAGTTAAGCTCAATATATGCGATACTGTTAGAGTTGAGAGTCGCATATCTAAATTTGATTTTCATATATATTCAATGCGGTTTGATCCTCGATAGTCAGTTTTCCGTCGTACTCTAATGATGATCATGGAGGGTCGAAACGCGTCAGTGCGTTGCGGCTGGCGGTAGTTTTGTTATGATGTTCGACGACTAGTCAAATACAATGGGATTTGTGTTTACTTCCAGCTAGCAAAATTGCTTTAAAAATTCCCTCTATTTACAGAAAAAATAAGTGAGTACGCAATCTTACCATTTACGTACACCATGCAATTATTTAATCGCAGTGTATTTCCCACGCAACACAATGTGAATTGTATTTTAACTGCAAACTTTATCGTTCAGCTCTCACTGTGTCAGACTACACATTTTAAATCAGGTTTGCGAACTTGAAGTAAACACAAATCTCATTATATTTAACCATTCATCGAACAATATAGCAAAAATGCCGCCAGTCGCACGCACTGAATCGTTTTGACTTTCTATGATCATCATCAGAGTACGACGACGGTAGTTTAGCTACGTAGTTCGACGACTAATTAAATACAATAGGATTGGTGTTTATTTCAAGCTCGCAACCTTGATTTAAAGAATTTTCACTGATACCCGCGCAATCATTGATTTTTTAATTTTATTGACTATACATACGTAGCAAAAGCTGCAAAACGTTGCTGTTGGTGACTACAAAGAAATTGTGCAGCTGTCATTTCCAATCAAGTACAATGTATGCGAGAGTGCTAGAGGTGAGAGCTGCATATCTTATTTTGCTTGACATATATATTCGTTGCGATTTGATCCTCGCCAGTTAGTTTTCCGTCGTACTCTGATTATATTAATGCGTGCGACTGGCGGTAGTTGTTGTTCGATGACTGGTTAAATACAATGGGATTGGTGTTTACATCAAGCTCGCAAATTTGATTTAAATAATTGTTACAACCAACCGCTCAATCAATGATTGTTTATTTCTTTACAGTGTTTTACTAGCACAATTTGCCGTCAGTCACAACAACACTTGCTGAGACGCTTCCAGAAAATCGTAATCGTTTAATTTATTAATTGAATACATATGGCTTTCAGCTTCCTAGTGCTGAAGCACATATCATCAGCAATATTCACCAAGGCCTCAACAAAGAAAATAAAACATTATTATTCTGCTAACCTCTGCATGACTTGCATCTGCTTAGTAATATTGCGCAACACACTTATCTGTGCTCTAGAAGGACCTCTAGACATCTGCCTCTATTAGGGTATTATCTTAATACAAGACCTTCGACGATGTAGGCATATCACTGACACCTTCAGAGTTACCGACAATATCAACTGGTCTGGACGCTTTATATAACGTAACACAATACTCTGCCTGGAACTTTACAATAGGCAAACACGCTACGGAAGCAAGGAACAGTTCCGATTTTTAAAACTAACATTACAAATATTTACAATATGTAACACCCCTAGCGGAGTGCTGTGCAGTGTTACATAAAGCATTGAAGCAATAGTTACTGCTAATGGTACTGAAGAGGATCGCTTGGAAATTCTATAGCAAATACCATAGTGTAGTAGTGTCGAGAAATGCTCCTAGACACTTGAGACCAGCTCTGGTTTACTGGCTGTTGTTCCTTCTGTTGTGGCGTTGACATCAGTGGCGAAAGACTGTAAAGGCTGAATATTATCTCGTTGAAGATCTGCGACAATACCGTGGTAACTGGCACACGTGAAGGTCCAATAAGTATATGCTGCTCCGTCTCACTAGTTGGGCAGCAACAAGATTGGCGAGACTGAAATTGATTCTGCATGTGAAGCAAGTCCAGAAGTCAGTGTAGGTGACAAATCAGTATGAAGGAAACTGCACGCACACGTATCGCAATTAGTTACTAAAATTACATATTAATGTGCTGCAGGTTGGCAAATGCACATTCGTTATCTACTTCATCAGAAATAATGCCAAATAACTTATATTTATTTCCACACCTAACCTTGGACATATTCTTTGGTATTGCCGCGCGAAGCAAATAAGAGTGATGCTGAAAAAATTTAGAGCAGCTGCGTGAGGCTGCAAACGGATATTTAATATGCAATGGCGGATTTAAGTTGGGGTTTCCTGGGAAAACCCGATCATTATTAATGAGAGATTCCTTAAGAACAAGTTAGCTAGTTTATGCTGGACGCTGTGGTCCACCATAACAGTGAGGGAATACGTTAATTTTGTAAATAAATAAGTTTCCTTAAAAAAGATCATTTTCGTTAGTACAATATGATGCCAATGACTATTTATTGTCGCTACAATGCGCGTTAGTTCTAAGTTGCTGGTCATATCGCATAAAGCAATTGTAGGCTTAAACGTGAGCCATAAGTTGCAACTGTATCACGTATAAAAATACATTAAAATTTAATTTTAAAATAAATTAATGAAGTCAACACGATCCTTGGTGCAGAAATGGTATAATACCGACGAACTATTCATAAACGCAACAGAAATGTTGCAGTCTATGACATGTAACATGTAATCATCTCATACTCCCACTTATCTGACTTGGCATAAAAATATTAATAATGAAGAGAGAAATGCTATCAATTACTCCTTCAAAGAAAGTAATAACTTGATTGAGATTGTTGGATGAGACGGTTTAAGAAAATTTTTCAACATATTTATCCTTATCGAAGTAGGCGAAGCACCTTACATGATAATACACTGATTTGGTTATATATAAAAATCTAGTTAGAACCATAATACTTACGCTGTAGTGGTGATAAAGCAACGTCTTTACGAACTGATAAATCCCTGCAGCAGTGGAGCTGAGGATAAATTGGACGAAAAGCGTTTATCCTCTGCCGGGATGAATTCGAAGGAAAAACTTCAACCTCTGGGTCATCATGTTCGGGTAGAAAACGTGCAAACTGTCTCGGCAGGCGTACTTCCATAAAATACAAGAGCTATGATGCACACATGCAAATATATTTTTTACACGAGAACGCAATGCAATGACAAATATAGGCAATGCTTTAATGTTGATCTAGCAAATCAGGAGACCCATGACCCCTCCAACGGACTTATACGGAAAAATCTGAGAACTAACATCCAAATATTCTGATTAACAGGACAAACAGCTATGTCCTTTGTGTAGCAACTGGCCTTGTAGAACAAAATTTATCGTTTAGTCTCAGCAATTTAGAGCTACGAGTCAGAAATACCATGCACCGAATCAACAAAACAGGAACATCTTTTCGCTCGAGAAGCTGTTACTCCTACAAATCTCAAGGCTAAGATACTGGTTGTTGGCGGATAATTAATATATATGCAATAATATATTAGGTGTTGCGCACCTATTAGGAATTAGTTCAATTATGACCAGAAGATAAACGAAAGACAGCATAAACGGAAAGTACAATCCCCGTGCACATTCTTTTCGCGCTTACAGGCGACTCATCGGTACGAGCCGGTATTACGCCTTTTACCCACTATATATTTGGGTGAGTAATGCAGGAAAATGGGACGGTACAATCTCTTATTCGAATGTGTAAACCTGCAGTAGTGAAGCTAACATCACAAAAAATTCTCGGACAATGCGACTTTAATGCTAACTCACATTATATAATATATACACCGAATCTGTAAAGGATACCAACACTATGGCTTCTGTGTTAGTACCCGATACTAACATTATAGTACCGAAAAGTTATATGATATTAACACTATTGGTGCATGGTACCAACAAGATGCATTCCACTGTATGCTATAGTTCACCAAAATTGAGAATTACAACTATTTCTGAACACCTGTTACTCCAGTAAATTCATACACTCCGGTCTTGATCGATATCAGTTATGACATTTCGCGGTAATCATGACATCATTAAATTAAATATATAACAGTTAGATACTGTTTGTGGTGGAGAACTAATATATATGTAATTATGTAGTATGTGTTACGCTCCTAGTAACAATGTGCACTAGATTATACTTTCCGTTCATGCTTTCTTTGGTTTATCCTTCTTGTCATATTTGAACTAATTTGTTACTAGTTGCACAACACTTAATACATAATTTCAAAGCTTCTCAAGAAATGTTTCCGTGACGACTAAAAAAGGCAATCATCCGACTATCAAAAATTTCTCGGACATCCCAGTTACACTTGATCTATAAAGCTAATGGATCATAAAGAACCTAAGGGGATTATCGCAGGTTAAACTCCGTGATGAAAGCTGATGCATAGCACATTCCAACCATAAAAATATTGCCAGAAAACTCAGAGGCAGCAATTATTTCTAGGTGATGCATTTTAGACAAGCATATATCCTAATTCAGGTAGCCCTAGGAAAAATAGAGAAGAATGCTCTTATCTCAACATGCATTTTTATCTCATGTGAACAATTGTATGTAATGTCTTGATGATGATAATCTAGACTATCACGTCGAGCATGTTGTAAATGCCCTATCAGACTTAGCAGATTATGGACTCAAATCCAGATGTGACAAATAGAAAATTGCCACTTCATCAGCTGATTTCATAGGGCATTGCATTACGCCAAACGACATTCAAGTCAAAACATTTCCCGTTATGTAGATTCCTAGGGAACCGCAAATGACTAGACAGGAACTCCTCCACCTATGGCTATTAAAAAGATAGGAATTCATTCATTAAAATATCCAAGGTAGGCTGGGAAGAATCCCAACTAACGTAAGCGAGAAATGCATGTCAGAATACTGAATTTACAGTAGATTAAAATTTATAATAGTGTCTATGACAAATTTGAACAAAACAATCAATCTCTTAATTTACTACAACTGCTAGTAAACATACGGGACAATTGGATTTAGACATTGATCTCAGCCTACGTTCTAGTAAATTAAGCTCGTCTAACGCTTATCAATTTAACGAGCATATTACTTTAGAGAAGAATATCCAATGGTACAACAGTGTAGTATTTCGTAGAGAAACATTGATATATATATATATATATATATATATATAAAGCCATCTGACACCTGACAGCAACATAACAGCCGAAATTTAATTATCAGCCTAAGGAATACATTTTTCCGCTTTTCGCAAAGGAAATACTTCATCGGGATGTGATGAGGCAGCCTAATCAATGCGAATAACTTAGATACGACTAGGAATAAACAATATTCACTATGATAATCAAACGATAGAAAGCACAGACTTGAACAAAACATCGGAAAATTTCATTAAATAAAGCTCACAAGCTTGATATAAGCACCAATTCCATTGAAATAAATCAGACACACATAGAAAAACTACCGTCAGTCATACATGCTGGCGCGTTTCCACCTTCTATGATCATTATCAGAGCACAACGGCAAACTGCCTAGCGACATCCAACCGTAATACATCAATAAGGAAAGCAACAATAAATATGAGGCTCTCATCCCTATTAATCCAACATATATTGTGCCTGACTGGAAATGTCGGATGCACAATTGCTATGCAGTCACGAACTTCACCCATTTGTAACTTTCACCGCATATATATAGTTACCACAATCAAACAATCATTGGTTGAGCGAGTGGCGGTTTCAACTCTAAATCAAATTTGCGAGCTTTATATAAACAAAAAACCTACTGTATTTCACCAGTCGAACAACATATTAAATGTATCGTCAATTCCACGTACATATCTAGTTTTTCTCTCCATATTTATGCAATACGGTTTGATTCATGCTGAATGGAACCTCGTGCTTTGACGATGATCACGAACGGTCGAAATGATCAGGTACGTGTAACTGACAGTAGTTTAATTATGTTGACTGGTTAAAAACAATTAAATTTCCGCTTAAATAACGAGCGAAAACTTGATTAAAAGTAAAGAACTACGTTGTTGACTAAAAACAATCATATAGTAGATTGGCCCTCCAACACACCCGCATTAATTGACTTCATATACATAGTTGGTATAGGGAATAGTGCTAGCTCATACTGCCAAGAAATCAGTAAGCATGAAGAGCAAATTCACGAGGTAACGCCTTAGGTTCATGTTCAATTTCGTAAACACTTCTGTTCTGATTTGAAATAAGTTGTAATCAGGTAGGCATTACCTAATGCAGAATTGCATATATAAATTTAGTCTGCAAAAAAGAATATATAACTGTTATATACTTATTTGAATAATATAATCATGCGATCAACATGGTATTGGTGCAGGTTAAAGTCCCACTTTATATAGTGAGTTGGCAATGAGATCGCATTCCGAAAAATTACTATGAAGTTTACTTAAAAGGTGCCTGAAAACCATTCGTACAGTAGATCGTATCTTCCATGTCCCACATGTCTTGACAAAATAGTTAATGGTTGTAGGGTAAACTGCCGACTCCAACTAAGGAGTCCACGTAAGCACGAAACGTATGTGCACAGGGGACAGTACTTTTCGTTCATGCTCAATCTGGTTTATACTTCAGGTCCTATAAGAACTAATTTATTAATAGGTGCGCAATACCTAATATACAATTGCAAATATATAGTCTCCGCAAGAAAGTGATAACTAAAATCGATCAAGGCTGGAGTAACAGCTGTTTAGAAGTAGTTATAATTCTAAATTTTAGTGAAATTTAGCGTATTATGAAATCAATTTTGATGGTAAGATTAACCGACATAGCAACCATAGGCTTAGTACTATGTACGGACTAGGCATCCATAGCGTTGGAACCATGTACGGACTCGGTAACCATAGTATTGGAAGCCTGTACGGATTCGGCCACCATAGTGTGCGAAGCCTGTTTGGACTCGGCAACCATACTGTTGCTATCATGTACCAATTTGGCAACCATAGTGTTGATACCAGGCACCGACTCAATTACCATAGTCTTGGTACCTTTTACAGGATTGGCAGATATAATATACAATCGCATTGTCGACTTTATATTTATCGTATCTGTATAGGACGCAGCACCCGTACCTATTGGTGAATCGCTAATAAGTCCGAAACACATGTGTACATGGGGTTTCAGATTTAGTTCATGCAGAGCTTGGCCAATTCTTCCAATCCCACGTGAAATAATTTGTTACCAAGTACACAATACATAATACGCAATTGAAAACGGCGAATTAATTAGGCTATTACCAAGAGCGCTCCAGAGTCGCATTGAGTAAGATCAAGTTTTCCGTCTCAGATGATGCTCGTTGCAAATCTCAACGCACTATATAATCAGGAGGTAACGTGTCAATTTGTTAAAGCCGCTGTTACTATTTTAAACATGCACATGCAATAAAACTAAGCGATACTCAAATTGAATTTGACAAGGAAATGAAAGTAGCACTTAGTATAAATAGCCTGTCTGAAGTAAAAACACAATGATAAAAGTTACAAATATTGATGACGGTTTTGTCAGAAATGATAAACTGATTAGTTCAAAACAATGAGGATGGGCTAAAAATTCTAACTTAAAAATTTCTATAATAGGTGCTTAGACATATTTAGCTACACCTACTTTAGACGAAAAGAAATTATTTGCAACTTGCCAGGCGCAGCAAACCAAGTAAATCGATATCAGTATCTAGTTAAGATTCGATTAATTCTACACAAGCGTACAAGTGATATCTTGTGAAGACAGAAATACACATCAGCAACCAACTAGCAGAAATTGCACAGGGTGTTCAGCTTACGTGTATTGCATTTGGCAATACTTCTTGACACAAACCAGAAGAAAACTATGGAAAAGTGCACTTAAAACCGCGATCAAATAATAAAATATCAGATTGCTAATGCAGAACCATGTAACTTACGCGACTCTGGATAGATAAACGAACAATATGATTAGATCATATTTAGTCGACTTTCCTTGTCTTCAGACGATTCTCGTAGAATTTAACATTCTAAATTTATAATTCATAGTACCTAGTCTATGTGCAAAAAGAAAAAGAAATTTTATCAGATACAAAAACCGTTTCTTCCTCATATTATTCTCAAGTATCTACAAATAAACATCTCTTTATATATAAATTGGAAGACAAATAGCGATATGTAAACATGAAGTGTGAAATAAGGGAATAACCAATCAATCGCGTGCATCAACTCACATGTAAGCTCAACGGTTGAATATGCTTTTTCTGCTTGCATAAATTCGGCTGCAAGTTGTTTATCCATGAAGCTTCGTATGTAAATAATTCCTTTTTGTTTATGAATTTAGTAATTATCTTAAATGCTACGTCTGGAGAACATATGTGAAGTTTCTACGATGTGTTGCGTATATACAGACGTGTATTTACCATTTGATTTAAAACAGGTGTTTAAGTTGCAAAGTTCCCTTACTTGAGCCTTTAACTGTCTGGTCGATTGTCTTATGTTAGTTGATTAACAACATGCGAATGTATATTGGTAAATAATATTTGATGTCGATATTAACGGCTATTTCTGTTTGATTGATCCTTAAGACAAGTGTGCTACCTTAAACCACAGTCTACTTTTAGCTGCGTATTAATGCCGCCTCAATTTTTTTTCGTGCTACGCGGGAAACTGTATCCTCCTTAAATGGGAAACTCAGATAAACTGATTACTATTCTAGTCCGAAATACGTCTGGTCTGTTGACTACCCTTTTTATTAATAGGAAAAAAGGACAAGCTAAAGTCAGCATTAACGTAAGGTATAATTTAATGCACACATGTGTTTCATACTTACTTGAGACTTATCAATAGGAATATACACTACGCCCTATACCAAACGTTTATTTTGGTAAAGAGCATGGGACAATTGGACGGTACACCATACAAATTTAAAGCCAACACACTATACATGATATATACCAAGCCTGTAATGGGTACAAACACTATGGTTGTCTAGTCGGTACAAGAACGCAGTATTATGGGCATCAAGTGAAAAGAAAGCCAAGAAGCGTCCATGGCAATAAGAGAAACTATAGCAAACTTATCCAATGGACCCTATATTTGTCTGTCGCTCGATTCAAATAGCACAGCCCGTTTAAATTCAGTGTCGTTAGTAAGGTCCCGATAAGGAATGATAAATGACCATTGATATTCTGGTTGGCCTATTATTCGATAGATTTTATTCAATAACTTGGTAAGCAAGTATTGTTAGCAACCTTTCTAGTACCCAGCTATAAGAATAGAAAAAACATGGATGTAAACAAAAAATTATATTAAAAAAAACAAAGCCAGTATCACACGGTAAAGTGAACAAAAGTACTAGAATAGTTTCCAAACCCCGTCAGCATCACCGAATAAGAAAGCTATAAGTTGAAAAAAATAAAACGGAAGAATGATAGACTATTTGTGACTTTGTAAGAAACAATAGTCACTACAATGCTTATGCTAAAATTAAACAATACATCAATGTAAACAAAACATAGCAGATTTTACCAGATTGTACTTGATTCGAAATGTCGGCTGCATAATCTTTATGCAGTCACAAAATTAACTTTTTTAGCTTTCACCATATATATATGTATATATATATATATATATATAATAAAGAACAATTAATGATTGCGTGGGTGGTGGTAGCAATTCCTAAAGTTAAGTTTGAGAGCTTGAAGTAAACACCAATCACATTGTATTTAACCGGTCGTCGAACAACAGCGAGACATCTATCAGTCACAAAATTAGTTTTGCTATCTTGTTCGACGCCTGGTTAAATACGATGGGATTTTTGTTTACTTCAAGTTCGTTAACTTGCTTTAAAGAATTGCTACCGCCATACTCGTAATCATTGCTTGTTTAATGGTGTTACTGATATATATATATATATATATATATATATATATATAGATATATATATATATATATATATATATATATATATACATAAATAATGGGCAAAACAATTTAACATTAATTGATTGCGCGGGTGGTACATTGAACTTGACTGGAAATGTCGGCTGCACAATTTCTATGCAGTCACGAACACTAACTGTTTGCAGCTTTCGCCACATATACATATATAGACAATACAATTTAACAATAATTGATTGCGCGGGTGGTGGTAACACTGCTTTAAATCAAGTTTGCGAGCTTGAAGTAAACACCGACCCCATTGTATTTAACCAGTCTTCGAACAACATAACAAAACTCACCGCCAGCCGCAACGCACTGACGCGTTTCGAACTTCCATGATCATCATCAGAGTACGACAGCAAACTGACTATCGAGGATCCAACCGCATTGAATATATATGGAAATCAAATTTAGATATGCGGCTCTCACCCCTAGCAGTTTTGCATACATTGAACTTGACTGGAAATGTCCGCTGCAAAAATTCTATACAATCACGAACATTAACTGTTTGCAGCTTTCGCCACATATACATATATAGGCAATACAATTTAACAATAATTGGTTGCTCGGGTGGTGGTAACAATGCTTTAAATCATGTTTGCGAGCTTGAAGTAAACACAAAACCCCATTGTATTTAACCAGTCGTCGAACAACATAACAAAACTATCACCAGCCATATATATTCAATGCGGTTTGATCCTCGATAATCAGTTTGCCGTCGTACTCTGATGATGATCATGGAATGTCGAAACGTGTCAGTGCGTTGCGGCTGGCGGTAGTTCTGTTATGTTGTTCGACGAATGGTTAAATACAGTGGGGTTGTTGTTTACTTCAAACTCGCAAACTTGTTTTAAAGAAACGCTATATTTCCTTATAAGTGAGATAACGCTGACAATTACGTAAAGGAAGTCTGCGGACCTGAGATAAATTGTAGAGGATGCCGCAATTCTGACGAAAACTGCACCAAAGTTATGAATATTACCGCGCAAGCTTATGAATAGTCAATATAACAATACCTTTTGTAATTAAAATTTTATTTTTTTATGAAGATACTTGTGCTTTAATATTTTGAAAGGTTGCACAGTTATCTGATCATTGTTTTGCTTTTATAAATCAAAATTGCGATCTTGTTGCAAACACAAGTACCAATATGTAAATCCATTTACCAGTATAAAACTAAATAAATAAAGCTCATTCAACTGCGTTGGCTTGGTCATGTTTTGCGTATTCCATCAATTCGATTTCCCAAAAAAGCAATATTCCTTCACCCAGCGCCAGATAGGCTTAAGATACAAGGTTGACATATTTTGACAGCTAGTTATCTAGATTCAAACTGGATGGTATGGAATCAATCGTCTGCTAGGATTTGGTCCGCGTGTGCATCATAGTTCTTGGTTGGAAAACCTGCGCAATATGGCATCGAGTCGAGCTCAGTGAAAATCCTGTATCAGATTTATCGTCGAATTATCAGTGTAACTATATTTTCTTAGTTGGACAGTTTTAGTTGTGAGGTTTGGTTGTGTTTGTGACATAATACATTGAAATCCGCAAGGAAGCTGTGTTTCCTTGCCTCCGAGCTGATTTGACTATACAGGTGTTGTGTAGAGGTTTATTTTGCCTAGGTAAGAATAATTATGGTAACTAGATCCTTTCCATAATAAATCTCTAAAATTTTGTGCGCCTAAATTATTATGTTTTTCATTATATAAAAAAGTTCTTCCTTGTTATTCTTCAAATTATGGCTGATATACATTGATCACAATGCCAGCAAAGTGTATAAAAACTATATTTTGATTAATAGTTATTACAAAAAATAAAGTAACTTACTAATATGGATAGCCACCATTTTTGTTTCCGAATTTCAAAGTAAGTAGATATAACGCGAATATGAAACCAGCAAACGTGGTCCACAGCATAACTGAGGGATATAATAGAAGCATGTTAATAAGTTAAAATATATAGATAATAAAATATTAATAGCTTTAGTCTGATAAACACGAGATTTTTCGCCTAATAGAAGCACATGTAAGCTTTTCTCGTCCAATCAAAGTGAAATGCAGTTTTAAATTCTAATGCTTTTGCCTACACCGTAACATCTCTTCGGAAGTTAAAACGATGCTTTGTTTTTGTACAGAATATTTTATGAAACATCAGAATATTTTACTACAAACAAACAATCTTCGTGCTCATGTATTAGGTATTGCCAGTTTCGGGCTGGCTGGCGACTCAATTGTAGGAGCCATATATATATATGTATATATATTTGGTAAAGGAATGATGGACATGTTGACCAAATACATAGTGGATATAGAGCGTAGTACCGGCTCCTACTGATGAGTCGCCAATAAGCACGAAATGAATGTGAACATGTGCTTGTTGTCTTCGGTTTATCCTTCTAGTCCATTTCGACCTAAGTTGTTACTTAAGTACGTAGTATTTTACTACATATATATATATATATATATATATATATATATATATATATATATACATATATTCTGCACACCAAACAATATATAACTATTAAATATTTTTACTTAGCAGTCAAAGTTATCTGAAGCGCTTAGTCAAAATTAGTTAACACTGTGTGGAATTGAGAAAATGATTAATTGAAATTGAAGAGTTCCTTTAACATAACTAAACAACACAAGAATAATGATTTAACCGATAATTTATCCCGATTTAGGAGCACCAGACTGTCTATTCTGAAAATTGCAATGACAAAAAAGCCATTTCAGATTTACAAGACAAACTAGGATTGATGAAATGAAAAGTAAGTAGAATGACAGAAAAATGTATTGATGTTTCAAAACTTAATTTGGGAATTCACATAAATAAAATGTTGAATCTAGTTTTGCAAGATATTCTGTTCGAAAAGGATTATTTTACTAACGGTTTGGTCATAATAGACTGTAGCGAATAGAAAATATAACGTGATTATGTTGAATTCGATGTACACCTTTGGTTATCTGCATAGAGGAATTTTAGATTTGATATCAATGCACGCATCTAGTCGAAACATTCAAAATAAATCTTCTTATTATGCTTATGCATTATTTAAATAGCAATATCAATATAAAGAATATTGATCTTAACGTTTGTTGACGACAGAATTCATGCCGCTACATTTCCAGTAACGAAAACATTTAGGAATAACATCATGTTTTAAACAAATACTTAAAAAGGAAATATTTGACACTTGCCTCACGATTTGTTGTTTCAATAACGTATATTTATTATACCATTTAATGGCATTGCTGCTATAATTCCATGTTAAATGTTTCTTGAAGGAGTTTCCGTGTTTCGCACATGGATTAATTGAAATTACCTGATCTGCGTTTTGACTAACGCAGCTTTCATCGTTACAGTAATTTTCTTTTATCAAGATATTTCGGCCCATCTTACAGTAGGTCTTCATCAGTTGCATCTCACGAAACAAATGAAGCAAGTGTTTTATTTCCTCTAGTCATAATATTTATATACCTTAGACTGACCTTTCATTAGATATTCGCGTGTCACATGTGTGTGTGTGCATTTTTATAACCGTTGTTTTCATCTAACTAATTTAGACCAGAGTGGCTGAATAATAGTTTATCAATTGCATGCAATAACTATTCGTTTTTACCCACTCAATGTAAATGACGTAACTGAGATGGGGAGACCCATAATTCAGAAACACTCGTCATAAAATCATGCTATGAGTGATAAAACCAGAAGTCCGAAAAACAAATGCACATGTTAAATTACAATTCAAACCACTAGGTTGTACTCAAGATAGATAAGTTAATAACAGTTAATGGCGCACGCCACGCATGTGCATGTGTATGTGTATGCTTAACTATTTTGATACACATGTACATACATCTAAATGAAACTGCAGTCAATAGACATTAATTTACCCCTTGCACGCGTCAGACAAGTTACTTATATATATTGTATTATTAGAATATTTCCAATGGTTAGGGTGGGGGTGTAAAACAGAAAATTAGGGTTAAAATCAGTAATTGTTTTAAAATCAAATGAATAGTTAGAGATGAAATTTTGAAGACTATATTCATAATAATTGTTTATTCATTTCTTGAATAAAAGCCCACTAATTTGTCAATCTTAATCTGATGTTCTTAATCTTTTACTGGAGCTAGCTTCAGTTACCAATTCATGCAATCGCCCTTTCCTTCCATTAGCTAATGCAGTATTCCAAATCGGACCTAAAGATTTTTCATTCATAATATTATCTCTAGATTTAATTTCTATAGATTCCCTAATCAATCTCGTCACCTTATTACGACTACAAATTGCTATGCATTTGCATTCCTCCCAGTTTATAGTATGCCCAGTCTCCACTACATGACGAGCAAGATCTGATTTAACAATATGTCCATACTTACACGCAGTTTTATGTTCACCTCTTCTTACTTTTATTGGGCGCATGGTCTCACCAACATACTTGAGACTACAATCATTGCATGGGATCTCATACACTCCTGAAGTGTCTAAGGGTTCAATCTTTTCTTTTTTTGGTTAGGGAGTACAGTGCCTAGTATAAGGGGCTGTTTTAAAACAGTCCTTATATCGTATTTAAAAGCTAATGATTTCACTTTCTTACTTAATATAGTGTCCGGTAACACCATGACCTTCCGCTCTTCCTTCTCCTTATCCGCTTTTATGTATCTCAAACTAGGATTAAATTTCTTCACCACGTCCCTCATTGATGCATCTATTAAATGAGGAGGGTAACCATTAATCTTGAATATATCGCGTAGTCTACTTAATTCTAACTTCCTATGCTTTATATCTGTTAACTTCAGACTTCTTAATGTTAATGACTTTAAGATACCGACTTTCATACAATACGGGTGATTGGACTTGAAATTAAGGAGGATTCCTGAATAAGTATCATTCCTATAAATATCTCTTCCCAATTTCTGACCATTTCTAATTAATTTGACATCCAAAAATGGTAATTCACCTGATTATTCTCTTTCTAAGGTAAATTGTAGTTCGCTCATTCGATTAGCTAAATTTAAGAAATTTACCAATTCATTATCACCATGGTTCCAGATCAGTAATATATCATCCAAGAAACGTAGGTACAATTTTGGTTTCAATGGAGTCTTATCCAACAGATTATTCTCCAAATAATGCATAAGGATATTGACTATTGGGACCGACAAAGGTTGTCCCATTGAAACGACTCTAATTTGTTTATAAAATTCCTTACGAAATTTAAAATAAATGGAGGACATACAAATACACATCATCTCCATAACGTGTCCTACCGTCATTTTGCTTCCTTCTAATATTAATGGGTGATCAACTAGGAAACGTCTAGAACAATCCAGAGCCTCAGGTACCGGTATATTTGTGTACATAGATACTACATCTAAGCTTACTAATTTATCATTTTCATCTAGTACACATTTATCAACAATTTCAACCAAATGATATTAGTTAAGCAAGGTATGCTCTAAGAAATAGGAATATTTTCTTATTCTATGGCACAAAAACTTTGAAATTTTATATGTTGGGGAGTGTTGTACATTCACTATAATTCTTAAAGGATTACCCGGCTTATGCACTTTAACTAAACCATAAACTCTGTGTGCAACCGTATCTCTTTGAATGAGAGTGTTACCATGCGTCGAATCCAATTCTTTATTAGCAATCATATTATTGATTAATAATTTTACTTGCCCTTGTATTATAGGGAATAAATATATATAAAGAAAAGGAAGAGTGAGTAGATATATATATATGTTATATATATATATATCAATCTTTTATATATTTACGTGTGTAGACACTATATAATATGTACATCTAAATTAAAACAAAAAGGGAACCATGGTAATGATGCTCCACATCTTATTTAAATATTTTCATATCTATATATATGAGAAGTATATAGTATATATTCATGTACCAGATATATATTATATTTATATCTAAATCAAGATATAAGTAACCATGTAAGTATCACCAGTTCACGTGATTCACAACAATTATAATTTATCAGCCAAAATATTCCTTTATATATTCATATCCAATTTTACTACATAAATATGCAACTAAATTGTTCCGTTTACTATCTCAAACTCATTTTCACGATTACCACACACAGACACATGTAACACGCGAATATCTAATGAAAGGTCAGTCTGTAGTATAAATATTATGGCTAGAGGAAATAACGCGCTTGCTTCATTAGTTTCGTTTGTTAAACTTGTGAGGTATATTGCGACTTATGCTGAAGCTTAGCCGAAATATTTCAAAAAAGAAAACTACTGGAACAATGAAAGCTGCGTTAGTCAAAACGCAGATCAGGTAATTTCAATTAATTCAGGTTCGCAAAACCATTCTTCATTCATTGTCACGATCTCTTTATCAGATTAATTGTTAGCTCAGCTTCCTTCAATCCACATTTCCTACCATTTGGAAAGGCTTTATTAAATATATGAACTAATGACTTTTCTTTAAATGACATTAATTCTTGATTTTATTTCAATGGACTCATTAATTAGCCTGGTTAATCAATATCAGTTACATAATGCAATGCGTTTATAGCCATCCCAGTTAATATGATGACTTTAAAAGAAACATGTTGCGCGACAGGGAATAAAATATTTACCTGATTATCGGGTTGCGATCCGATTTGTTTGCATCCACTGTCTTCCTGATTTTTGTTCCAGAATTTTCGATATCCAGATACGGATATCTTTTTCAATGGAAAGCTCATAATAATAAGTTGACAATCAATATGTCAAGCGGAAATATTAGTTTAAACTGCCCCATTTATACTTGTTGTTAGATCTCTTCAGCATAAAATGTTAGGAAAGTGTCTGTCAAATTAGTTTGTGTATCTGTCTGCAAGCGTACGCCATGTCTGTGTGTATGTATTCTCGTTTGTTTTTGATTGAGGAGTAATCAACTATTGCACGTGTACACTCATCACAGTGAAATGACAGCGATTTAGCAACATCTGACTAATCACTAGATAAGCGTATGCCATCTCTGTGTGTTTGTCTGTGTGTGTGTGTGAGCGTTTGCTTAAGACTGAGAAATAATCTGTTACATGTAATTAACGGCATGTGTAACAGAAATTTACATGAAACTAAAATGATAACTGTCATTTCCTAAATGCACACGTCAGACCTATTTTTACACGTACTATTTTAAATCAAGTAATTACGAGTGGCATCCTAGAGAGGAGGGGGCAAGATACTGTGAATAAAGTAATAATTTAGACTTAGTAAAACGGCTTATTTTTCTTTTTAGTGGTAGTTATAGTTTTAATTATTAGAATAAAAAGGGGTCGTAAAAGAAGTTGAAAATTGTTTGATAAAGAAAGATGCAAATAAATGTTTGTTAAAAGATGCTACACTAACAACAGAACGTAAGATAACAGAATCAGAATCAGAATCAGAAACTCGCTCAAGTAAAATAATAAGAACACTGGACTGATATTAACTTACAGAGGTGGAGAGTGAGTAATTCAATATCGCCTAATTTATTTTTGATTTTCTTATTATTTCATCCTTGATTACTTGTTATCTTATTTTATCTGTTATCTTACGTTCTGTTGTTAGTGTAGCATCTTTTAACAAACATTTATTTGCATCTTTCTTTATCAAACAATTTTCAACTTCTTTTACGACCCCTTTTTTATTCTTATTTTATTTTTACTTTAACTATCCACCTTAATAGAATACTTTTCCGTTTTGCTAAGTCTAAATTATTTACTTTATTCACAGCATCTTGCCCCCTCCTCTCTAGGATGCCACTCGTAATTACTTGATTTAAGATAGTACGTGTAAAAATAGGTCTGACGTGTGCATTTAGGAAATGACAGTTATCATTTTAGTTTCATGTGAATTTCTGTTACACGTGCCGTTAATTACATGTAACAGATTATTTCTCAGTCTTAAGCAAACGCTCACACACACAAACACACAGAGATGGCATACGCTTATCTAGTGATTAGTCAGATGTTGCTAAATCGCTGTCATTTCACTGGGATGAGTGTACACGTGCAATGGTTGATTACTCCTCACTCAAAAACAAACGAGAATACATACACACAGACATGGCGTACGCTTGCAGAGAGATACACAAACCAATTTGACAGACACTTTCCTAACATTTTATGCTTAAGAGATCTAACAACAAGTATAAATGGGGCAGTTTAAACTAATATTTCCGCTTGACATATTGATTGTCAACTTATTATGATGAGCTTTCCATTGAAAAGGATATCCGTATCTGGATATCGAAAATTCTGGAACAAAAATCAGGAAGACAGTGGATGCAAACAAATCGGATCGCAACCCGATAATCAGGTAAATATGATGACTTGTCTCTTGGGTGCACGCTTGATCGGATCTATGACGATGAACATATTTTCATGCCGTTTTATGTCCCCCCTCAGTTTAAAATACTGTTTATTGCTTTTTATGATAAACATAATTTAATCACGAAGACTTAACTGATTCAGTGATAATCGTAAGAAATTGTAGAAATGAATTAGACAAGAACTTACACTTTCTGGCATAGACTGACTTTATTCGACGATTCCTTTCAAAGCCAATCAGACAAAGCGTGGCCAAAAAGTCTACTCGGGTGAAAGAAAGCAATAGACGAGAACAAATATGAATAGTATAGGTCAAGGAAATAACAATACAACTGCACTTCTTTAAAACTGAATTGGTACTAATCTATAATTAACGTATTTCCAACGGAAAACAAGCAAATAATTGTAATTATACGGCACACACAAACAGCTTGGTAACAAGATTAGACCAAGAAAATAACAGGTAAAGCACCCATCTTAGCCTTCAGAGTATTCCAGAAAAAACAACATTCGGCAAGCATTTGCCAACAAATTAGAAACTGAAAATCAATAATTTCTGTACCTGTGTGATCCTAAATATCTAAATGTCACAAATGGACAGTTAATAAATATAGAAATGCCGCAACTCCATCATCATCATCATGCACAACATAACTGAAGATTCATGGGAATATAACCATAAAGGTCACAAAAAACGAATTTTTTTAATATATAACAACAAAAAGAATAATTTATGCACACAACTTATTACTGAGATTTATGAGAGACGGCACTTACTATGAGTATATTTATCTAGATAACACACATAAGTGAGACAAACTAAACCTCTCCACAACACCATTATGGCCAAGACAGCATTAAGGCAAGGAAACATCGTCAAAACAGCCTCCTTACGATTTTCACTGTATCACATCATCAACGAAGACTATCACACAAGAAATAAGGAAGGTCGCTATAGAACAATGGAGATTGGGTTTCATACTATCTAGTTTGAATATAGTTGACTTTAGCTGTTTCTACCGTGTCAAAATATGTCAAACTTATTTCTTACGCATATTTGATGCCAGGTGAAATAATAATTTTATACTGGGCAATGGAATTGAGGGAATACGTAAAACGTGATCCAGCAAACCCAGCTGATGAAGCCTTACTGGCAATGACATGTAAGCCGATCCGAAAATACGTCTATGAGTGCCAGCGTTGTTTATTCGTTGTAAATAACCTATATATGCCATGATTCTTCAACTACGATGGTAGAATGTATTTAAGTGTCTAAATAACTAACTACAAGGTGCTCGGTGGTTAGTGCAACAGATTCCGAAGCAAACATGCCCTGTCCACAACAAATACTGGACAGTACTAGAAGAATTCACAATAAGGACGAAATCGGTGTACTGGATGAATTTTCTCTTTTACACTATACAAAGATTAGATTATACGCACGCGGACTCCATCCTGACCGAAAACTAGGCTCTATACTACCCAATTTTGATGCAGATGTCTTTAACTGTTTCTGCCTTGCCAAGATCTGTCCACCATGTCTCTTACGCCAACCTGGTGTTATACGAGAATTTAATGCTCTACTAGGCAATCGACTTGGGGGCATACGCAAAACGTTACCGAGCCAACGTAGTTAATAGAGAATTATTTGATTTTTAACAAGGAGCACTTGTTGCGAGATCCAAAAACACGTCTAAGGATGTCAACATCACTGCTAGTAGTAAAGTTCTACGTTAATTCAGTGCAGAGAGCGCGTTTAATATTTACACATTTGGTGGGCATACCAATTTTCGATACAATCAAATGTACCATTGATGTCTAGAAAGACGGCTATTTTCTTACGGCGATAAACATGTTGCCGTTCAATAACTTGTCTTAAGGTATAGATGCTATCAATACAACCTCGTCCCGATCGGAATCCGGCTTGTTCTTTGCTAGTATTTGATTCAAACGAAGCGCTCAAATGACGTAAGATAATCACAACAAATAACCTAGACACGACTGGAGTCAAGCTTAAACCATGATGATTATCACACGAATTACGATTGCCCTTATCGAAGATAGGCACGATGGTTGACTTATTACGAACAGTATCATTGAGTTGAGCCAGGTAGAAATTGGCAACTATCCACCAGCCATTCGAATTTATCGTTGCGCGTCGAGCTAAAAGTGTTACACAACTTCAGCATTCATATCATCCATAACCAATAATGTAGCTGACCTTCTTGTTATACTTAGTAAAGAACTTAGTTCGGTTTAACAAACGTTCTTGATTTTGTATGTGATGCAATCGGTAGGAGAATATGCAGATACAACGAAAAGACAACCGCGATTACGGTCTTTTGTATTGATTTTGGTATCTGTATTTAAACGTATCGCACAAAGTCGGCTATGTAAAGGGATTCATTCAATTCAGCAAGCCTTAGCTTGTGTGCTAAGGAAAATCCAAACGACCCATTTACCGGTTTGATAAAACTCTGTGGAACCAGACAATCGCAGCCAACAACGCGAAGATACGGACGGTGCACCCAGTTCTATAATGAATGCTGTATATTTTATTATGCATTCAGATACGAAACAAAAATCGATTTAAAATTTATCCAAAGTACGTACAAGAGCTTTCTGTTGTCCTAGTTGTTTTAATGTTCACATCGTACATGGGCTAACGGGGCTATGGCGGTGGTGTCACCAGGGCGTGGTGGATATCCGACCGGCAATCGGATCTCCTATAAAATACCACATGAGCCCGACGATGGCACCATGACTCGGCGTGTGTTCCCCGCCACAAAAGGGTTCAACAGCCACAGGATTACATGGACTCCTGGACAGTACCCCTTACTTCCGAATGGCGAATGAGCTCTCAACAGCCAACGGCAACCATGCAATTTACTGCTGCCTTGCAGACTGCGCTTGGATGTGCAAAGGCTAGAGGTGCGTCCTCGATCAAAAAGCCGAGTGGTGAGGGGACACCACTTGTACCAAATTCCCAAGAAACTCCATGAAATGTATTTCTATGGAGCCGGCTTATCCTCCAAAAGGAGTCAGCCGCAGTAAAGTAAAGTAGTAAAAATGTTTACATGTTAAAGGCGACGAACTTAAAACCTATTCTCGGTTTAATGAATGGTAATCTACTTAAACTACTTTCGATATTAGGCAATTCGATCTTGCGCTCAGTGTTATTATAAATATCCACCAAAAGCGTTATTGCTAGATGGAGAAGGAACGGAGGCAAAATCTGAGACGAAGGTGTCTCCAGTAGCCTGATTTCGCATATACACCCTGTACGTCTCAACAGATAGGGCGAAAGTTTTAACACTGCGCAACGGCCGATGCAATATACAATCACTCTTGTCGTGTTTGGTGCAAACTATTAAGCTTCAAACTAAATGTGCGTCGACATGATCACCGCTGGTGATGTTGGAAAATACCGGAAATTTTCATAATAATGTAACCGAAGCCTAGTCTCATTTACCATTTTATAACTATTTCTTGTTTTGTCTGATTTGTAAATGTAAATGTATATGTGTCTGTGTTTCTGTGCGCGTGTAAGGGTCATTCTCGTTGTATTGCAGAGTGATGTCTGAGACCTGTTCATTCTTGTATTGATTGATTGAGATTTAACCAACTGTTCACTTTGTTCGTTGGTACGTGTAGGAATGCTTTTTCCCAGAATGTCGTCTTTCGATTCGCCATGTTCTTCCATTTTATAGCCTAATTCTTCTTCGATCTTGTGTTAAGAGCAGATTTCCTGATTCTGTTTACTAGTTCGTTAACTTGGTTTTCTTTATAAGATTTTGCACACTACCGTTGTAATGAATTTATTTCTTATTGGAAATAAATTTTCCATATATTGCCAATGCTAAAATACTGTTAGCTTCTCGAGTGAGTTGGATGTCCAACATTGCGAGTGAATTTGATATCTGGATATGCTCCAATGGCTTACTTGAAGATTTCGATTTGGTCTGCTAAGTCTGAGATAAACAATAATATATCATCCACATACCTTTTGTAGAGCGCACTGATTATTTGTTATTTCGCTTGTTTGTACAAGATGGTGCATATATACATTTGACAGGAGAGATGCAATGCAGCTTCCCCAGCTACACCATTGCACTGACGGTAATATTTTCCTTCACATATAATGCGCACGTTTTTATACATGCTAATGAGGTCTTCGAGATCATTGGTGTCCATAGGAAAATATTGGAACTCATACTTAATCAGGTCACATTAGATCTTTGTTTTTTAGGGTGGAAGGTTCGTAAAGAAGGATGAGACGTCAAGCGAGACTAATTTTTTGTAGAACATTTTCCCTTCATTCCGTTTGTTAGCTCGAAAGAGTCCTTAATGTGTTTGTGTTTATGATATTTCGTAATGGTTGAAGTAATTTGCAGAGAAACGTAGCTGGTTTATGTTGCGGTTCGTTGATCCTTGACATGTGTCGCATCGGATCTCCTGAGGATGGCAAGCTTCTATGAGTTTTTGGTTTGCCTTGTCAATGCTGATCTGATTTAGGAATCAATCACTGTAGACAAAACTTGTTCTTTCATCTTTTTCAGAATAGCCTTTATTCTTGATACAGTATTTGTTGAATCATCTTTCTGGTTATTGTTTGCTTTGAATTTAGATTGATAATTTATGATCAACACAAAATAGCATTTGAATGGCCATGGAAAAAGGAAAGCAGCACGTAAATCTATTTAAGAACATTAGTCCCCAAAGTTAACGTTAGCGACAAAGTCAGATGAACAGGCAAGAAATAGAAGCGCCAGAAAAATATTACCACAAAAACACGCACAGTTGGACAGTGCGAAACAAAAAAAACAAACACGCTAAATCATACACATGAGAAAATAATGTGCGCACTTCTTTCGAACAGATCATATACTAAACCTATATAGGCAACTAACTGGCATTAAACGAATGACCAGACATTAACCACCTAGAAAACAAGTGACATAGACAAAAAAGTTTAATGACTCACCATAACGCAGCTCAAGCCACTCAAGCATAGGGTGTTTCGCAAATCTCAACAAAATTACATGCATTCAATTGGAAATCCATTTATACGCAATATATAATCCAAGTTTTTGTATAATGAATCTTATGCGAAATACTTCGTCATTAAAGTTTGTAGTTTTTTGCACAGTGCTGACCTTCTTGTTGTGAATTTGATCACATTTTTCTTGTGCGGGACAATTGATAGCATTTGTAGTTCGGTAAAATCTCGAATACTGTACATTTCCAGGTTCTCCGATTATTTACTTCCATCAGCTGCTTGTCTGAAAACGGCGTTGGAAAAAAATTTTCCACTCTTCTCTTTCCCGATTTTCGAGACCAGTCTCATCTTCAGGATTCACACAATACGCACAGGAAAAAAACAACTTGTGGCAAATGTGGTATCCTCATTCAAGACAGATCTATTAAATATTAATTTAAATTCCAAGAGTATTTTTTTTATTGTCTGCCCTAATATCTGTTCTTCATACCTAATCTCTAATACTCAAATGTATACACAAACTTATCCATGCCACCCCCTCCCCGCAAACAACCACCTATATACACATGTGTAATCCACTTAAGTAACATACTTAGTATAAATATATGCAAACCCTATGGATTGACATACACGCCTATCCATGATGTTTCTATTTTTAATTGATGTTCCGGACGCGTATAAGGATCAACAAAATTTTTGATTTCAATATTGAATTAATCCTCAAATACCCCAGTTTACCTAATTCCATCCTGTTTGCAAAAGGTCATAGAAAGAGACCGAGTACGGAGCCAACACTAACGACTCGTATCTCAACCAAATCACATATAAAATCATATGCTGTATAAATTTATTTTTCCATTTAAATATCTGTGTCAAACCATGTGCATATCTACACACACACACACATATATATATATATATATATATATATATATATATATATATATATATATATATATATATGAAAATAGAATAAATGATAGCAGAGATCTTCCTTTTTAGTTAAATTTTATTATTTACTTATTTATATTTATATATATATATACCCATATCTTATAAAAATATACATTTAGATAAACGCCTACATGTTACATCGTATGCATATATATAGATAAGCAAATAAGCAAAAATGTGGTTATTCCCACATCTTTTATAAATATCTATATATCCATCATATATATACGTGTATACACCATATATAATATGAATATCATACAAGCAACACTGTGAGTCCCTCAACGGATAAATTATATCGGTCAAAACGCTTTTGATAATACTTCAATATCTGGTATTTTTTTAAATTTGATTGCGGAGTGACAGCTCCATATCCTCCAATTCCGCGTTTTACGTACGCGGGTTGGAGCTTTGCACTGACAGTTTCACAAAGATCCGATTGATCACAATTTCCATTTCCGTTTTGTCTTCGATCGGGCTGAGTTTGTATTCGTCCCAACAAAGATGTGATAGAACCGCATTTCCATTGGGACGAATACAAACTCAGCCCGATCGAAGACAAAACGGAAATGGAAATTGTGATCAATTGGATCTTTATAAAATTTTCGGTGCAAAGCTACAACCCGAGTACGCAAAACGCGGCACAGGAAAATTTAAATATCTATTTTTATGTCCATGTATATATAGGCCTATATATATAAACAATTCAATGGGTTCTATGAACTCCAAGTACCTACAATTTACACTGAGTGCACACGATTTACTATAATTATAGCCAAATTACCCATTTCTAACTCCCTCTAATTTATTCCCTTTTATATCTCAAATTCAGTTTCTAAATAGGCATTTAAGATGCGGGGAGAACTCACATGGTTGCTCAAATGCTTATTTAGATATTCGCAATATATATGTGGAAGAATATTTAAAATTCTTATATAAGGTTAGAACTCGCATGGATGATTATGTGGATTAAGATATACAATATATATGTATTGTGCATAGAAGTGTATATGTATATAATTTGAAATTTATATATTCATATAAAGTGTAAGTATAAATTATATATATATATATATATATATATATATATATATATATATATATATATGATATATATATGTATATATATAATATATATATATATATGCACACACACACAAATATATATATATATATATATGTATATATATATATACACACACACAAATATATATATATATAGACTATAAGAAGTTTTTATGGACATGTCATCAAAACAGGGTTACATGAACCAACCACAAGATGACGCTATGCCCTAAAAGGATACATATAAGCATAGTCGAACCAGCTTCTCCAGGATGTTGACCTCTTCCATGCATTGTTTGCTAAATGAAATGCAGAAAGATAAATTTTTTTTTTTAAATCAAGGAAGAGGAATAACATTAAAATAAACATAAGCGAGAATATCTGGAACATTTTTCATCGAATGAAGGACGATTTTGTTGCAAGATTATTAACTCAATGAACAAATTAAAATTTTTCAATTGGAAGGGGAGGCCGATATATAGATTAAATTAACTTCTACTATAGACAGAGAATATATTATAACTCAATATTCTATTAAGCTTACAATAGGAATCACATTATTTTAAAATTTACTATCACGTAACAAATACCATTTAAAAGTCAAAAAAACTTCCCATTTTTGTGTTTGATAATTTTATCTAATAGGATTCATCAAAGATCATTTTGAGACGCCAATTATTGAAAATATCAAGATTTTAAAATTTTTGAATTTTACAAATTAAGTAAAGTAAAGATATAATAGTATTCCATTTTAAATGAAGAGCTAGCTACGCAAAATAATGAATGGAATAGGTATCGAATATACTTGATATTTAGTTTTTTATCCTTAATAAGCTAGGTTAATGGTCATACACATTACAAAAAATTGTTCATCGTTTTGTTGTGATACAAAAGCTCAATATACATTTCAGTTAGCGATAAAATCTCTTCAATACACACAAATTGAGAATTTTTTTAGATAACCTATAAACAGTGGAGCATTTTGGTTAAACTCGCCTCTAAAAATATTAATAAAACATTTTTTGTGTAGTATCTGCAAGTAGAACAGTAACATAATTTTCAAGATAAAGGTGCACAAAGAAAGTAACTTTCCTTTAAGGTACCGGAAATTTATAAGCTAAGACAGCCATTAAGTCTACTGTCTGCTAAATCTTCATAAATATACCCGAAACTATGCACAACTTAACCTGCAGACAACGTATAATGCTGATTAAACTGATTTCCTTCTGGATAGTTTGTAGAAGATTGCTGGTACATATCAGAGAAAGTAATTCGGTTGCAAAAAATGACCAATTAAGATGGTAACCATGCTTTTAAGTTTCTTATTGGTTGATGGCCTTAAATTACCTGAAAGCGACAAACTTTCAATTGACTTATTCTCGGTTCTGTGTAGGCAATGTGGTTGTCAAATTTGTAAACAGATAAACGCCAACGCAAAGCTACTCCTCTAATGAAATCAAAGATTACTTTATAAAATATATTAGATACAAGCTTTGGCTAAGAGCGGTATTTGCAAATTCTAGTGACTGCAGGAGAAACAAACGACACAATTGTTCAATAATGCGCGGGAAACGGAGCAATGAGAAGAATTAACCTGGAAAAAATATTTTTCACATTAGCATGTAACTCCTACAAAAGCGATGATTACGAGACAACTGAGGTATTAGCTCGAAAGATGAAAGCACTAGGAAAACGAAAATTTCTTTTAAGGAATATAACAAAAGAGATGGTGGCAAGTCACCATAATGGGGATCACAGCATTTGGATTACTAGACGATGGTTTTATGTTGTCCAGGACGCGAAAGTGTATCATGGTTGCTCTACTGGTTCAATCGATTAACAAAGAATTAGACTAAAATTCCATTCTCCATTGCCACTCGTATTCTACCGCAATATGCGTGTACTTAAAATGGTTAAAAATGAGTTCAAAGCCTCTGCTTCTTCTGAAATAACTGTAAGTGCCTTTAACGGATCACCAACCAGATTTTGAAATAAAATAGAGTAAAAGCTTCAGCAAATTCTATGTTGTTTGAGGATTGGTTAAATAAAATGGGATTGGTGTTTACTTCAAGCTCACAAACTTGATTTAAATGCTTGCACCAAAGGAATTTTCTGATATTAGTCTTAAGATTCGTGCAGAGCAAGACAACTGAACAACGCTAACCCAGTCACAGCTTTTTCCGGAAATAAGATACGTGCACACAATAAATAAACCGCTAAATTAAGGAGTTACGCCAACTGTGCGAGAGATCCAGTATCGTTCTTTTTCGAGATTACTTAGTTGTTCTCTATATTGTATCGAGCAGTTTTACGGGCAGTTATGCTCAATGATAGCGTCCACGCCAACAGTGCTCCCTTACTTATAGCTTTTTATTATAATTAAACATGTGCTCGTACAAGTTAAGGCTATTTTGAATATTTCACAATTGGCCTTAATGTTTGAATGGAACGTATCATCGTTCGTATCTTGTTCAATTATGTTGACGACGAAACCTTATATGATGTCAATGCTATCACTTTAGAGTTTAGATCGGGGAAAGTGACCGGTTTGCTGATCTTGATTTACCCCGTTAATACGGTCTGTAAAAAAACGGTTAAAATCGATCGTTATGATTAATTTCATTCCGAAACCTAAAATCGTGTTGCACGTTCATTTGTATAAGAATCTTATTGCAGAGGATATAAAATAACAAAAATTCTAGACATAATAGGTTTGTCACAGCTGTCTTCTGCAAATTATGAAAACTCATTTGAGATCATTTTCCTATTGCAATAAGTACCAATAGAAAGATCTACTTTATGCTGCGGGGACTTCGCAAATGCCAGGATATCTTTCTAAATCGATATTCAATAGGTTTCTGTCTTTGCTATTTGTGCATCAATTGGAGTAATCAAAGGTTAAAATTACAATCCGTCAAGTTTTTGCGGCTGTAATTGATAAGCCATCACTAGCGAGTCCTTGTTTTGCAACGTCAATTGAAATCATTAGATCGATGCAGGAATTGATAGAACCGCGTGATTATAAGGCAAAAATCTCGTAGTCAAAAACTGTCATCCGCGACATCTTTCGCTTGACCACGCCTCAACGTATTCTGTCGAACACAAATAAATTGTGGCAGAAAATAACTTGAAAGAATGTAGCGATAATGTGGTGGAGAGGCCTGGATAATTCTGTCTTACTGTCGGAATCAACCATGCATATCCAGTTTTACGTATATGTGTAACTATCGCTGTTAAGATTGATCGATGATCGATAACTGAAAATCTTGAAATCTCATTTTTTAAACAACAACAAAGATATTAATTGTGCAGACGAATAACAATATGCTAGTTTTGATAAAAACTAGGTGAGACGATACACTTGCATATTTTTGAGTAATGACAAAAAGTATAATTTAAATAATAATTGATTGCGCGGGTGGTGGTAACAATTCTTTAAATCAAGTTTGCGATCTTGAACTAAACACCAATCCCATTGTATTTAACCAGTCGTCGAATAACATAACAAAACTACCACCAGCTGCAACGCACTGACGCGTTTCGACCTTCCATGATCATCATCAGAGTACGACGGCAAACTGACTATCGAGGATCAAACCACATTGAACATATATGGAAATCAAATTTAGATACGCGGCTCTCACCTCTAGCAGTCTCGCATGCATTGAACTTGACTGGAAATGTCGGCTGCACAATTTCTTTGTAGTCACGAACTCTAAATGTTTGCAGCGTTCGCCACATATACATATATAGGCAATACAATTTAAACAATAATTGATTGCGCGGGTTGTGGTAACAATTCGTTAAATCAAGTTTGCGAGCTTGAAGTAAACACCAATCCCATTGTATTTAACCAGTCGTCGAACAACATAACAAAACTACCGCCAGCCGCAACGCACTGACGCGTTTCGACCTTCCATGATCATCATCAGAGTACGACGGCAAACTGACTATCGAGGATCAAACCACATTGAATATATATGGAAATCAAATTTAGATATGCGGCTCTCACCTCTAGCAGTCTCGCATGCACTGAACTTGATTCGAAATGCCGGCTGCACAATTTCTATGCAGTCACGTACATTAACTGTTTTCAGCTTTCGCCACATATACATATATAGGCAATACAACTTAAACAATAATTGATTGCGCGAAACAAGGGTTTATTAACAACAATAGTTTAAAATCGCTCAGTTATCTCAAACAAAGTATGCATTAACAAGGCGATTATTTATCAATCAATAAGTTTAATTAAGTATAGGATTTTTAGATAACAAAATATGTTTAATTAATTCTATGATTCTATAAGAATAGTAGTCTCGTATTTAAATTGATAAAAATATATAAAGAAAAAATAAATGGAAAGATACTTACCCAGAACGTGAACTGAATCAGGGATAAAAAACTGGCCCCATTTAGCAGATTGTAAGTCTGTCCAGACGTCATGAAACAGATGGAAAACTGTATAATGAGGTCAAATTAATAAAATGAAGTAATGCGTATATATAAGACCACATTAAAATTAGAACACACCCTATGGTCACAAATCATCAAAAACTGCATTTCGACAACATAAAACTCAGATGAATCAAAGCCGCAAAACCATTAATAAAATGAGTATCGAATAATAATGAATTATTAAATGGCATTGGATCTATTCAATGGGAAATTTACCGAAATATGGCTACCTAGGCACCAATAAAATGTATAAACTAAACTGAATACAAGGTAGACCATAACACTCTCTTGCAATTTGCACTATATCACATCATACCAAGGTTGAACTTGACAGACAACTTCGTCACACAATGGACGATAAAGTAGATCAATAATAGAAATCTGAAACAAGATCAAAATGCAATTAGGTTCGGCGCCATATCACGAAAAGTTTTAAACCAATAACTATGATGCGCTCGTGAAACATTTGAAAGCCAAATCGGAACTATATAACTTAAATTTAATGTAGATGTCTTCCATTTTGGCACATCAAAATCGGCACATGCCTTGCATTCATCTAGCGACGGCTCTTTACTGGAAACAGGTCTTTATACTTAAATAAAATTTTACTGAACCAACAAACACTTATTTCAGATCTAAAAATAAACGTATTTCGGTAGAAGTGGAAATAAGACGTTTGTAAGTGTCGAAGACCAGCACACAGGGTTCAAATCACACAAACGTAAAAAAATAATTTGTATATATGCGAAGTGTACAAAAGAACTTTAAGACAAACTGATATATCACGGTTCCGTGAAGTGGTAAAATTTAGCTAAAGCTTCTATAGCCTTTTCATTTACTAGAATATTATCCACCCATGTCATGTAATAATCCTACTCACCAACACGAAGAGCAATAAAAGTCGCTAGTTACTGATGCTTCACGACCATATAACCATGAGAAAATTAAAAAACAGATAAAAAGAAAAATAGAAAAGAAACTCTACAATTTTTTATTAAGAGGATTTAGATAGTATGAGCATATTTACTTAAATAAGACATAGAAGTGAAACAAACTTAACCTCTACACAGCCCCATTGTGGCCAAGTCAAAATTAAGGCAAAGTAACATCGGCAATACACCTGAAACAGGTAGGCAACACAGTCAGTTTTACAAGCATACCTTAACTAGAACATGAGTAAAAGAAATAATATAACAGAATAGAGTATAAAATTAAAGAATGCAATTACCATAGTTTACATTCAACCAAATACGGTTAGTAAATAATAATTAAACGGTAAAGATTGTATGATTTTTTTACCTAGGACCGCTTAATAGTATGTATTAAACAGTTAGATTACACAGGATAATCACAAAATCTGATGCTCACATGACGCACATTGCATAGATTCGTAGCTTTAAATAAAATTAATCTACCAAACTATGGTTTTACCTTCACTATTTAATTACCTATAGGAAATCCCGAATGCAAAAGAAACTAAAACTCCAGAAGCCAACATTATTTGTAAACCATTAAATTCACAAGACCACGGAAGAGGTCATCAAAGTTAAAGTTCGAAACAAAATCCGTTTTAACATGAACCAGTCAAAAGATACCGTAAATTTGTCCTATATAAAACGCAGTAAATAGTAAACAGCATTACTCTAGGACGTTATACTAATTTTTCGCAGTCATCTATTCATGATATTTTGATTCCTGTGCGATTTAAATGGCCAGTCGGTCGCCCACTCTTAGTATTATGGAATTAGAGAGCCCGGTTGCCTTACTTGTTTCCATTGGCCCGCATAATAAAAAACAGTAATGAATAGCCATCCGTACAACACAATGAGTACTGCAGATTCACGAATAACCACACTAAATGAAAGACAGTCACGAGTGAAATAGAGCAAAAGGTTAAGCTTTACAAGAAAGCGATCGTTGACTTACATTATTCAATTTAGCAATCGGCGATTGCACAAGTAGTGAAATCTTAAGTTGGTCTACTTGAATACATGTAAAACTTTTGTCTTATCACTAGGCACACAAGAAAGGCAAAAAACGCGTCAGTCTGACAGGCGTTAGTTTCCATGCTTTGCGAAATATGAAAAGTTTCATTGATGTTATTTTTATGTACAAACGTGTTTGAAATATTATAAAAACCAAAATATATAAATGAGCCTACACGTATATACAGGATTATAAGCAAGAAATAAGGCCTGATGACAGGCGAGTTCCAGCTAAGCATAACCTTACCATCGCTAGATCGAGTTCTGCCTACCTACGCAAATAATACTAAGAAAATTATCAATGAGCATTGGCAGAATGAATCATCATTCCATACGATGAAAAAACTCCATGCAGCCCATAGACAGGACAAGTTAAACTACAAGACAAACCGACGTCGTCAATACTGTTACATCGCCTTATAAAACAATTATAAAAATAGTAAATATAACATTTTAACTTCATGTATAATAAAGAAAATATCGATTGCAAAGAATTTTCATTTGCATTAACACACAAATTTGTCGGTATGTGTTTAGTATCATCTTATGATGGTCACGTAATTAGGACCGAATCACATCAATCAATCAAGCATTGAAGTTGATTATATAAATAAAGAATCTCTAATTAAACTTGGAAAAGTTGATTAACTCGTAATAGTGAAAATAGTGCAAGTTTTATGTTTATTTTAATCGGTATTTAATCAGTTAATTTCACTTTTGGAAAACTAGAACTTTGATTAAACCATTAAAATCAAATTGTACCTCTAAACACATTCGAATATAGAAACAGAAAGGATTATTTGTGTTTCCGTAGCAATGTATTCAACCAGAATCAAGAAATATACATTAAACCTTGTTTATACAATAATTGCAGCAGACTGTCACCCTTCCGAATGGGAACATTAATGAATGCAACGTGCAGCATGATCAATTTACCCATATCACGAATGTGCCTAAAAAAGCGCAACTTGATATCATTTGCATTGCCTAAAATCCACTAGTCTCCTAAATAACACGGCAGCAAGATAAATAGGCAGCTGCCTACTAGTTCACCAAGCAAAAAAATCAGTGACTTATAAATAGATATGAAACATAAATAAATACATACATATACGAAGATCTCCATCACCAAGATAATTGATTCTAGATTAATCCAAATCAATAAATCGGAATTAACCAGTTCTCTCTACTGGTTCCTGATTGCAGATTTACTCGCAAGTCTCTTAATGAATGAATGTACGGTCCGCCATGAACAAATAACCAAAATTGCAAATAATAGTATCCGACAACGTGATTACTGGCGGTTCCAACCGTCGGCTCGGAGTTGCCTCGGTAGCCAAGCGAGCAGGATGCTCAAGCAATGCCACAACCAACGCAAACAATGCTCAATACCAGGACGAGATAGTGATGATGCATAAAAATCAAACCTAATAGAAAAGACTGGCTCGTGAATTTTGTGTTTGATTAATGCCCCCTAAAGCAGACTTGCCAATGACATAAACAATATCGAGCAAATAAACAAATTTATATAACAGTCGCTAACCTCCCGTCTCCGCACCACAAAAGTAACCAAAGTCGGCTAGGTCTGATTAAAATATGACCCTTCCGAATGACACGAAAAGATATTCAGGTGAATGTCAAAAAAATCTCAAACGGAAAAAGAAATCGCAATTACGAACCATCACCCAGTGAAAATTTTTTTAAAGAAACCGAAAGTAAAATAAACTTGACTATTTTAGACTTGACGCTGATTGAAATAGACGGACAATTCTAAGGGGGTTTGCACAACGCGGACATGCCCGGATATCGCTACAGAATCTCATCTGCGTAATGTCACCAACGAAGTTTTGGACGACAGGAAGCAGGGTTTCCTTAAGCTCGTACTAAGCTCCGGATCAAAATTGGTAGTAACGATCTATTTGGTCGTTTGGCATCAGACCGTGTCAGATGGACAAATTTAAAGATCTAGAGTTCGACTTCAGTTTCTACGATCATCAATGTATTTGATGTCAAAATGCAACCCACCACCAACTATGGCCACTCCAGGCGGAGACAAAAAAGATAACACCAACAAAAATAAACTCCGTGAAATCAATGAAACACCTCTTCCTACCACCAAAACCAATCCAAAAAGATTTCTAAAGTTCCTAACTAATTAAAAAACAGAACGTGGAGTAAAAATTATAGGCCTCCATTCATCAAATAAATTTCGCAAGGATTAGGTTGCTTCTACGAAAGCTATAAGCACTATTCAATTAAAGCAATAATGGATAAAAGAAAGGAAATACTAAAACTAACTAGATCACTTCCGAATTTAACGTGGCCCGATTGAGACATTGTTGAGTGCTTAAATTAATTCTGGTCTCATGGAGGCAGGCAATGTGGATACCGCGATTGTGCAGTTCGCCAGCAATGAAAGATTAACTGACTTATAAGGCAGAGCCCGCACATTCCAACAAATCATATATAAATTATATTTAACCTTAAACGGCACAAAGGGACAAGTAAAGGCTGCTGGACGAGCATCGTGCCTATCTGGCCAGTTCTGTGTCTAGTCTCTACTTAACCCTGGAAATTGTACATGTAAGTATACTTCCTATATTATCTACCGTCGATGACGAGATATCCAACAGGCAATAACTGAGCAATGATGGAATATTTTAGTTAAGAACGGCGTCTATTTACTTGCTAACGAGTAATCGACGATGTTGTTTCTATCCCAGAATCAAATAAAGAAACCTCAACCCAGCATAACTCAATAATAGTAAAAAATTGTAAGTAATGACTTAGGTAGCGGTTCATCTAGTCCAGATAGACTTACCTGCCTAGATCACACAAAAATAATGCCACACATGTCCACATAACGCATGGATTTTACAGTTATCTGAAAGGCCAAAGCAATATCTGATATACAGCTTCCTTGTGGTTTTCACTGTATAACTTCTTCAGAACGAACCCTTGTAGTAAACCCTGTTAATCTAAGAAAAAGTTTTAAGATGTCTGCAGAAAATCTACAACTAAATCATCAAGGCGCACAATTCGATTCCATATCACGATGGGTTCTCAACCATGAACCATGATGTGAGGGGATTCCATCCTGATACACATACGGCTGCTATATTATCTAATTTATTTGTAACTGACTAGTTGTTTCTTCCATGTCAATATTTTTTCTCGCGTAAATCTGGCAGGGCAATCGAAATAGAACGCTACGCAGAACGTGGGACAATCAGTCCAATTGATAGACCTCATTTTCTTCTCTTACAAAAAGAACTATTGACGGATTCATACTTATATCGTGATGTCAGCAAGGCTTATTCGATATTGATATCATATATGGACCATGCTCCACGGGCAACGGTGATCAAATATTTGCATGCGTCTACGATATTCGCACCAAATTGTCCAACTTTTATTAGTGTATAGAAATCTTTACGTACAGACAAAATGTATACACGACCTTTAATACAAGATGAGATACTTTCAATTCTCTCTAAATGAAAAAGCATAGGAAAGGCTACTTTAGCCTTTTTGATTCTCAGATGCATCCGTTTCTCATTTCCCTTCATTTATTGATAGTTACAACAATATGTAAACATGTCAGCTACATCTAAATCTTAATCCTAAAGCCGCAAAGTTGAAGTGAGTGCTGGCTGATATTTCTAGCAATATCTTTCATACAGATGTTATGAATTTATTACCAAAAGATAAAATGAGGACGGTAAATCTATTTAAGCTGGAGTTTGCAAAGTTCGGTTGTCGAATAACAACAGAGTATCATTCGAATCTCAAGGGATAACTAGTATTCCATTTCAGAGAACTTAGACACCTATATCATGGATGTACTGAATAGTTTCTTCTTGATGGCAACCATTACACAATTAGGCAAAAGTAAATGAATTTGAAATCCTTATCGGACGCGCCACTGCGAGTATTTTCACGCATGAAGGTGCTTCTATGTATACCGCAGTTTACATTTCAAAAAAAAAATAAAATTAGGAAATTAGAAATACCATTGATATTAAAACACGAAGTGCAAAAAGGGTACTCCAGTAAATATATCACGTTTTAAAGCCGTCTAAGGCTTTTGAAGTGCAGCGAAACCAACTCTAAAATACGAGTCAATCGAATAAATATTAAAAAGATCAGGATCTCTTGAATGCACCGATTAAAAGAAGACAAGGGTGTCCTACGTCGTTGTGTTCGATAAGCTCTGTTTTTTCGCAAAAATACGATTCCAGAATGTTTTGCTGGTTAATTCAGAAACGCTCCGCATATTTAAAAGACTATAAAAGGATATTAAACCTTATTCTAGGTTATTTGATAACACCAGATATTGACTAATATCTTTAATCAATCACAGGCAGTAATCGACCACATAATATGTAAATATAATCGATTTGCAAAAAAACGGAATTTACCCTTTTTAAAGCACAATATTGATTGTAAATTAGCAATTAAACTTATATAAACCAACTTAGGTCCAACTAGCATTAAATAATAAAACTCCTAAAACCAATATAGCATATTACGCCTCATTAAAAGTGCAGAACAGAATTCCTTGTTTAAAAAACATTTGAAAGCTTTGCGGATTATAAAATGTATGCTTTAGTAGAAAACATTTAAAAAATCCAAGGTCTTCTAGAAGACATGATTATCATGAACAGTGACGGTATAAATCAGGGACCAAACTTACTTTGGCGAACATAATACGTTTAAATCTGCTGCAATCAATGTAACTAAGTTAAATAATTCTTTGACTACTGGCAGAAAAGCATAGTAAAGCACGAACTCAGGCTCCACAAAAATATACCTTATGACTAGAAAAAATATTTTTTGACCGCAATTATTAGACCTCTGGAGATAGCTTTCTTTCTCATCTACCGGGAAATCACTTTCATTGTATAAATCAGCAAGCTAACCACAACCATCGAGCGAAGACTATATCGATCACACAAATGAGCAAGGCGAAATAAATCACACAACTTTGTCGAAATCCGGAGCCCATTGCAGCAAAATTATGGACCATTATTTCAATGATTACAAGCTGACGAGTTATTTTAACAGGTTTAAGCAATCGAACCAATTACGTCGGTACGCCAGCGTAAAGCATAGCTAGGCAGACGTCGAACGACATAAAATCTTAGTATAGAAAAACAACGATAGTGGTCCGCTGATATCGGTGGCGTAACTCTAAAGTGTGGCGAAGGACCTAAATTTTGTCTACACATTCTAATCCAGAATGAAACCCTGCCTAGATTCGTATAGTTAGATTCTCTCACTCGTCATGAATGCTACTGAGGATAAAAGCATTTATCAACCTTCATTCAGCTTAGAGAAAACTGATATCACATTAATCGGCAAGAATTGTAGTGTCATCTTTTTAATGGATCGTCATCACAATAGCAGTTTTCCACATATTCTGGAAGGATTTTTTTTCAAAACTGCAGCAATAAACTTTTTCAGACACCTTCGAATCTTATATCCTCCGAACAAGAAAAATTCTCAAGGACAGTGATCGATTCTAGCGGCTGCCAATCAAAGACTGAAAGTCGCTGTCATTTCAAAGAAATTGGTAGTTTTAATGTCCAACTTGTAACGAAATAGACAAGATAATTCATTGCTAACCACGCCGTTTACAGAATGGGATGAATTGGAGATTTTGGACGTGGTCGGCAGGCTGAACTTCAGGAACTGGAGGTGATTACTTACTTAGCAGAATTGATCTGAGCGTACAGTTATAATACGTTGTCATATGTAGAAGCTTCTTTAAACTCATTAGCAAAATTAAGACAGTGATAACCTTCATTCGTATAATCAACGGTAGCAAAATCCTCCCGTAGCTTACGAAAAAATGTTCAATGACTTCAGTTGTGACCAGAAGGATAAACAAAAGGCAGCATGAACAGAAAGTAAAATCTTATGCACATTCGAATCGTGCTTACTGGCGATTCATCAGTAGCAGCCGGTATTACGCCCTTTAACCACTATATATTTGGTAGAAGAATGTGGAATAATAGGACGGTACAATCTCCTAGACGAATGTGTAAACCTGTAATAGTGAAGCTAACATAATCTAAAGTCAACGACAACACGACTTCAATGCTAACTCACACTATATAATATATATACCGAGTCTGTAAAGGATACTAACACTATGGCTATTGTGTTAGCGTTGAAGTCGCATTGTCGAGATTATACGATGTTAGCTACCCTACTGTAGGCTTACACATTCGTCTAGGAGATTGTACCGTCCTATTCTGCCACTTTCCTCAGCCAAATATATAGTGGTTAAAAGGCGTAAAACCGGCTCCTACTGATGAGTCGCCAGTAAGCGCGAAACGAATGTGCATGAGATTATACTTTCCGTTCATACTGTATTTGGTTTATCCTTCTGGTCACAATTGGAATAATTTGTTACTAGATTCGTAACACTTTATATAAAATTGCATATATATTAGTTCTCCGCTACAAGCAGTATTTAACAGTCATATATTGGATTTAATGATGTCAGGCTTACCGCGAAATGTGATAACTGATTTCGATCAAGGCCAGAGTGTATGGGTTTACTGGAGTAACAGGTGTTTAGAAATAGTTATAATTCTCAATTTCGGTGTACTATAGCATACATTGATATCCATCATGTTAGTACCATGTACCGATTTGAAAACCATAGTGTTAGTACCATGTACATTTTCGGTACTGTGATGTTGGTATCGGTTACTAAAACAATAGTCATAGTGTTAGTATCCTTTACAGACTCGGTATGTATATTATATAGAGTGAGTTAGCGTTGAAGTCTCATTGTCGAGACTATACAATGTTAGCTACTCTACTGCAGGTTTACACATGCGTCTAGGAGATTGTATCGTCCTATTCTGCCACTTTCCTCAGCCAAATATATAGTGGTTAAAAGGCGTAATACCGGCTTCTACTGATGAGTCGCCAGTAAGCACGAAACGAATGTGCATGAGATTATACTTTCCGTTCATGCTGTCTTTGGTTTATCCTTCTGGTCACAACTGAACTAATTTGTTACTAGGTTCCAACACCTAATACATACTTGCATAAATATTAGTTCTCCGCAACAAACAGTATTTAACTGCTAGATAATACATATGCACTATGGAATAATTAACAACCGGGGAAAACTTTACGCATGCCTGCTGAGCTTATTGAAGAGTATAGTTGATAAAGATATTTATTACTGAATTAAACTAAACTGCGGAAAGATAGCATCCTTGACGGTTACAATAGCTAGTATTAAATGTGTACAATAATTCATTTTAGACTCCAACGCGAACAGAAGTGTTAATGTACGGAGCACGTATACTTACAAATTTATTTGGCAAAGCACTTCGAAAGTAAATAGAAAGAAACATTGAAATACAATGAGTCAAAAGCACCCCTGAAATATAAAAAGACAGCTATTTACATTTCTTCATTCAAATATATGCTTAAACGGAAAAAAATTTATCTATAGAGATTAGCCATGGCCGAAATACGATGGGATCTTCAGTGTGCAATTCACACGAGGCGCTGAGACGGCATAAGATAATCGAAGCAAAAAACAGAAAGAATTTAAGTCAAGCATATACCACGATGGATATCGCACGAATTAGGATAGCCTTTCTTGTGGATAGAAATGATGGTCGACTCACACTAAGTACAGTCTCATTTTCATATGGTAAGGAAAAGGTTAGTAAGTTACCCAAAAATTATAACACCATCATCCTTCCATGAGATCGGAAGCAAATCTTCGGGACATGCAACTTCGTTATATTTAAGAGATAAAAATGAATTTCATATTGCTGACTGATGGACATTTGAGATTAACATTCCACAATTTCAACAAGGACGTACTTTCGAGGACGGTGATGATGCCGTTATCCAAGATAATTTATCTTTGAATTTTAAAGCCTATGTATCAAGACGTAATTTTATTTTGTATTAGAATATTATTTTCCTAACACATAATTTCCTCGGACCTGTTGCGCGAATAGGCTGGAACAAACAGGCTTTTGCCTGATATGAAAACTATTTCCATCTCGTCAAACATTTTAGTAAAAAATATTCAAGATAAAGATTCAGAAAGTTCTTAAGATAGCATCTAAGAGTATTATTATAAGCTGAGCTAGCACAAGACTAAAGCATATTTTCGAGGCCTTTAACAAATTTTGCGGACCTACTGAAGAATTCTACAATGACACATACAATAGCGCATTCATTGTGAATAATATATCTTATCCTCGTCCACAGTCCATTCGAATATCCACAACAAGACCAAGTAATGTCGATTTTAAATTTTTCTTATATTTCATTAGAAACACAGCCGATTCAATATGCTTGCATCCATTTGAAATTTATTCTTATTTAATATCCACAACATTTGAATGCGAAACTATGAAGGTTAAGTTCAGGGTCAGAGTCGACATGCGTGTTCAAAAATAAGCAACAGTTTTGGATGCAACCACGCCATATATAACCAATTGTCATGTGATCTATTGGAGTCCACATTTGTCGGGGAGCTGGAGGACATCATGTGGTGCAATACTTTCACGTCTGAAATTTGTGCTACTAAAATATAAGCTATGCTCCAAGCAGAAATCCAAGTTTTGACCATTGCATTGAGAGTAGCGTATATCGACTAGCTTGATGAAATTATGCTTCGCTTTAGCGCGCAACTTGAGCATTCACGTAACTGAAAGGTAAAATCTACATCTGAAACATCTCGCTTTATTTAGTATATAATTTAGATCATTGTAGAAAGCGTTCTTCCTCTCGGCTGTGCCACAACAGGTTTGACCTATTCAGTGAAGCAAACTTTAGTTTGTGAGGAAAATGAAATGACGGCTTGAGAAAATCCTGTGGAAAACAAATATCAATTTTAAATACATTCCAGACACGTGCTGAAGTTTTCTATCGTCTTATTTGGTACAATGATGGAACATGAGCGCCGATGCGAAAATCAAGCCTCAATATAGTGAATGGTAATTTTCGATATTTACGACAATGGGCTGTCTTCTAATCTATATCCACCATGCCCATTTCATCTATTGGATCGTTTATTTAACTGAGAGGTGGAAAGATAAAGAAAAGAGACAGAGCTTAAATTACGACTAAACAATGTCACCAAATTCCAATTTTTGCGACGGTCGACGCTGTGTAGAATCATTATTTTGTAATATATGGTAATATGCGGACTGTAAAATAGCCCGTTCGTACGAAGAATAATTTTTAGTCAAAGCTTCTCTTACTTTAGATAGACTACTACTAATCATGGCTGACAAGCACTAACTGTAAAGGCACCAGTAGCCAGTCTGCGCTACGAAATGTTACCACGCAATAAAACCATACTTCAGGTTTTGAATGAAACTAGATGATGATTATATTCCAGAAAACCCGTCAATTTTTGTGCCAACATTAACGACACAACTGGTACCTGCCAGTTGTTCAGAGGAAAATTTTTACGACTATCGGCCAATATTTGTTCGAAATTTAAAGCTCATTGTGCAGTTTTTGCTTATCCATTTATTTATTCTTTTGAGTCTACGCAAGAGAACTCTTACAACTCTATGAAACCCGCGCAACTCTAAATGTGAAACTCAAAATATTTCCATTAAATTATAGAACCGTATCTTAGAATTTTATGGTTTTTAACTGGAATTGGTCTAAAACCGATATCATTCAGTAAAGTTTCTTAAGTTATCTCTCATTATTCATATTTAATATGGCGTTGAGTTCTGTATAGTCAAAGAAAAATTATACCATCAAATTAAGCAATCACTTTCCTATTTATTAGTTGTTGGAAGCACAAATTTGCAATAATTCAAATTTATGTGAACGCAATTAATATTTTTTTACATCTGATGGGACTGAAACAATTGACCATAAAATTTGCATTTCCTATGCCTACATTGACAAGCTCAAAATGCTTCCAATAACACTAATCTAATCGATTCTATTTTAGGATAATTTTTTCAACGGACGTTTTGATGCCTTTATACATTATACGACTCTCAAATTGATAATCTACGCAAAGTGCTTGACTTATTGATTGCATATACGAATGAATTTACTATCATATTACATCATTTTGATCAGAATAAATATGCAAATATAACAACAATCAAACTATCGCACAATAGGTAAGTCAAATACAGTTCTTCTACGCTATATATACTTGTCGATGATAATTTAACTAAAGCGTTTGTTAGTCTTATTGATTCTCATAATCAACACAGTAAATAGCGTGGCAAAATACAAACGTACCACGGTAAGAATTGATAATAGCCGGTATGCGTAGCACAAAATGATAAATCCAAGGACTCCAATAACTGCATATGTAATTATCTGCGTAACTGATACAGTATTTTTAACACAATTCTACAGACAATGAAGACGAAAATCTTACTAAATTTAATCCAGTTTTACGCAAAATAACGCGCGAGTACATTTCGATAGAATCACCAAGGGGTAAATTATCTTCTTCACTGATAGTCTTCCGCCCATTCAGATGAATAATTCGTGGAACGGTTTCAATGTTATACTTTTAAACTGTACTGTAAAAATATTACCTTCCTAAAAACATTTTCATTGCCAGAAGGCAATATTCTAACGAATAGTAGTTTATCATTGATATCGCTGTTCTCCAAAGCACACTTACTAAGGGTAGAAAATATATCATCAATTATACTAAGAAATCGAAACAAATTAATAGATACCTGAAAAAGGATCTGTCACTATCCATAGTAAAAAGGACAAACACGTTGATATTTCTAGATACTTTAACTAATTCATCAATTGAAAGACCATAATTCCATTGAATAAGGCCATCGTTGTCTCTGCGACTACTAAAATGATGCACCAAACTATTGAAATCAGCGCTACAACCAGAAATGACACAGAGCACGAGTACTAGCTTCAAGAACATAATTTCAAACGAGCCACACGCACGTATTAGAATCCTACAATATATTATATTAATATAAAAAAACAAAATTGGTTATATTATAACTCGACTGGAATTTTATATGCCAGAGCTATGACTTTTTCCTATACAGTCATGATAAATATGGCTCATACAAACAGTTTGTTGCAAAGTACCTAAAAGTGTGCCGTTGTAGATGAAGGAATTCCTCCAACATGAAATTACTACTTATACACGCCAATGTTTACAAATTGTGGTACTATGCAAACATAGAAGTTAGGAACGACATTTCTATAAACAATGATTATTTAGTTATTTGTAGCAAACAAATAACTACTAAGTTAATGTAAACTATGAAAAAAATTAGTTTTCAGCTTTGAGTTTTCTGTACTGTGTGCCTAAGGTATTTTGACTAAGTCTGCTGTTTCAGCATACACCTTAGGTTCCTTCTGACGATTCACTTTATCTAACCCTTTGAGTTTCTTCGTAACCCAAATTCGAATGTATCAAATACATCTAGAGTGGCTCTTAATCTTGCAGGCAATTCTGCTAAAAATATACTGTTGACAACTTCTTCAGATATATGAAGCCCGATGGATTTCAAAGCTAGTCTGTCATAAAATTCAGATGGAAGTTGATTTCCCATCTTTTCCTGACGTAATAACTTTGTCATCTCTTCTATCCTCTTTGGTATATAGAATATAGAATATCTTTATTTGGATTCA
>JAQBSW010006213.1:0-15000 GCA_029291075.1 Eudiplozoon nipponicum
GATGAGTCGCCAGTAAGCACGAAACGAATGTGCATGCGATTATACTTTCCTTTCATGCTGCCTTTAGTTTATCCTTCAGGTTACAACTAAACTAATTTGTTACTAGGCTGGCAACACATATTAAATACTTGCATATATATTAGCTCTACGTAACAAACAGTATTTATCTGTTATATATTGAATTGAATGATGTCATACATACCGCGATATGTGATAACTGATATCGATCAAGGTCAGGGTGTATGGATTTACTAGAGTTACAGGTGTTCAGAAGTTGTTGTAATTCTCAATTTCGGTGAACTATAGAATAAATTGATATCCATCATGTCGGTAACATGTTGCGACTCGGAAACCATAGTGTTAGTACCAAGTACATTTTCGGTACAATATTGTTGGTATCGGTTACTAACACAATAGCCATTATGTTAGTATCTTTTACAGACTCGGTATGTATATTATATAATGTGAGTTGCGTGGAAGTCGCATTATCGTAGACTTTATTTAATATTAGCTTCACTATTGTAGGTTTACACAATTGTCTAGGAGGCTTTAACGTCCTATTATCCCACATTCTTGACCAAAATATATAGTGGTTAAAGGGCGTAATACCGGGTCCTACTGATGAGTCGCCAGTAAGCACGAAACGAATGTGCATGAGATTATACTTCCCGTTCATGCTGCCTTTGGTTTATCCTTCTGGTCACAACTGAACTAATTTGTTACTAGGTTCGCAAAACCTAATACATACTTGCATATATTAGTTCTTCGCAACAAACAGTATTTAACTGTAATATATTGAATTGAATGATGTCATGCTTACCGCGAAATGTGATAACTGATATCGATCAAGGCCAGGGTGTATGGATTTACTGGAGTAATAGGTGTTCAGAAATTGTTGTAATTCTCAATTTGGGTGAACTTTAGCATAAATTGATATCCATCAGGTTGGTATCATGTACCGACTCCGAAACCATAGTGTTAGTACCATGCACCTTTTCGGTACAATAATGTTGGTATCGGTTACTAACACAATAGCCATAGTGTTAGTATCCTTTACAGACTCGGTATATATTATATAGTGTGAGTTGGCATTGAAGTCGCATTGTCGTTGACTTTAGATTATGTTAGCTTCACTATTACAGGTTTACACATTCGTCCAGGAGATTGTACCGTCCTATTATTCCACATTATTATACCAAATATATAGTGGTTAAAGGGCGTAATACCGGCTCCTACTGATGAGTCGCCAGTAAGCACGAAACGAATGTGCATGAGATTATAATTTCCGTTCATGCTGCCTTTGGTTTATCCTTCTGGTCACAACTGAACTAATTTTTACTAGGTTCGCAAAACCTAATACATACTTGCATATATATTAGTTCTTCGCAACAAAAAGTATTTAACTGTAATATATTGAATTGAATGATGTCATGCTTACCGTGAAATGTGATAACTGATATCGATCAAGGCCAGAGTGTATGGTTTAACTGAAGTAACAGGTGTTCAGAAATTGTTGTAATTCTCAATTTCGGTAAACGTTAGCATAAATTGATATCCATCAGGTTGGTATCATGTACCGACTCGGAAACCATAGTGTTAGTACCTATTGTATCTTTTCGGTACAATAATGTTGGTATCGATTACTAACACAATAGCCATAGTGTTAGTATCCTTTACAGACTCGGTATATATATTATATAGTGTGAGTTAGCGTTGAAGTCGCATTGTCGTAGACTTTATATGATATTAGCTTCACTATTGCAGGTTTACACATTCGTCTAGAAGATTGTACCGTCCTATTTTTCCACATTCTTCGACGAAATATATAGTGGTTAAAGGGCGTAATACCGGCTCCTACTGATGAGTCGCCAGTAAGCACGAAACGAATGTGCATGCGATTATACTTTCCGTTCATGCTGCCTTTGGTTTATCCTTCTGGTCACAACTGAACTAATTTGTTACTAGGTTCGCAACACCTAATACATACTTGCATATATATTAGTTCTCCGCAACAAACAGTATTTAACTGTTATATATTGAATTGAATGATGTCATGCTTACCGCGAAATGTGATAACTGATATCGATCAAGGCCAGAGTGTATGGATTTACTGGAGTAACAGGTGTTCAGAAATTGTTGTTATTCTCAATTTCGGTGAACTTTAGCATAAATTAATATCCATCAGGTTGGTATCATGTACCGACTCGGAAACCATAGTGTTAGTACCGTGTACCTTTTCGGTACAATAATGTTGGTATCAGTTACTAACACAATAGCCATAGTGTTAGTATCCTTTACAGACTCGGTATATATATTATATTGTGTGAGTTAGCGTTGAAGTCGCATTGTCGTTGACTTTAGATGATGTTAGCTTCACTATTGCAGGTTTACACATTCGTCTAGGAGATTGTACCGTCCTATTATCGCACATTCTTGACCAAATTATATAGTGGTTAAAGGGCGTAATACCGGCTCCTACTGATGAGTCGCCAGTAAGCACGAAACGAATGTGCATGAGATTATACTTTCCGTTTATGCTGTCTTTGGTTTATCCTTCTGGTCACAACTGAACTAATTTGTTACTAGGTTCGCAACATCTAATAAATACTTGCATATATATTAGTTCTTCGCAACAAACAGTATTTAACTGTAATATATTGAATTGAATGATGCCATGCTTACCGCGAAATGTGATAACTGATATCGATGAAGGCCAGAGGGTATGGTTTAACTGGAGTAACAGGTGTTCGGAAATTGTTGTAATTCTCAATTTGGGTGAACTTTAGCATAAATTTATATCCATCAGGTTGGTATCAGGTACCGCCTCGGAAACCATAGTGTTAGTATCCGGTACTCATCGATTTCAAAAAAGGTATCAGTTACTAACAGAATAGCCATAGTGTTAGTATCCTTTACAGACTCGGTATATATATTATATAGTGTGAATTAGCGTTGAAGTCGCATTGTCGTTGACTTTAGATGATGTTAGCTTCACTATTGCAGGTTTAAACATTCGTCTAGGAGATTGTACCGTCCTATTATTCCACATTCTTCTACCAAATATATAGTGGTTAAAGGGCGTAATACTGGCTCCTACTGATGAGTCGCCAATAAGCACGAAACGAATGTGCATGAGATTATACTTTCCGTTCATGCTGCCTTTGGTTTATCCTTCTGGTCACAACTGAACTAATTGTTACTAGGTTCGCAAAACCTAATACATACTTGCATATATATTAGTTCTTCGCAACAAACTGTATTTAACTGTAATATATTGAATTGAATGATGTCATGCTTACCGCGAAATGTGATAACTGATATCGATGAAGGCCAGAGTGTATGGTTTAACTGGAGTAACAGGTGTTTAGAAATTGTTGTAATTCACAATTTGGGTGAACTTTAGCATAAATTTATATCCATCAGGTTGGTATCATGTACCGACTAGGAAACCAAAGTGTTAGTATCCGGTACTCATCGATTTCAAAAAAGGTATCAGTTACTAACACAATGGCCATAGTGTTAGTATTCTTTACAGACTCGGTATATATATTATATAGTGTGAGTTTGCGTTGAAGTCGCATTGTCGTAGACTTTATTTAATGTTAGCTTCACTATTGCAGGTTTACACATTAGTCTAGGAAATTGTACCGTCCTATTATCCCACATTCTTTGCCAAAATATATAGTGGTTAAAGGGCGTAATGCCCACTCCTACTGATGAGTCGCCAGTAAGCGCGAAACGAATGTGCATGCGATTGTACTTTCCGTTCATGCTGCCTTTGGTTTATCCTTTTGGTCACAACTAAACTAATTTGGTATTAGGTTCGCAACACCTATTAAATACTTGCATATATATTAGTTCTCCGCAGCAAACAGTATTTAACTGTTATATAATGAATTGAATGATGTCATGCTTATCGTGAAATGTGATAACTGATATCGATCAAGGCCAGGGTGTATGGATTTACTGGAGTAACACGTGTTCAGAAATTGTTTTAATTCTCAATATCGGTGAACTATAGCATAAATTGATATCCATCATGTTGGTAACATGTTCCGACTCGGAAACCATAGTTTTAGTACCATGCACCTTTTAGGTACAATAATGTTGGTGTCGGTTACTAACACAATAGCCATAGTGTTAGTATCCTTTACAGACTCGGTATATATATTATATAGTGTGAGTTGCGTGGAAGTTGCATTGTCGTAGACTTTATTTAATGTTAGCTTCACTATTGCAGGTTTACACATTCGTCTAGGAGATTGTACCATCTCATTATCCCACATACTTGACCAAAATATATAGTGGTTAAAGGGCGTAATACCGGGCCCTACTAATGAGTCGCCAGTAAGCACGAAACGAATGTGCATTAGATTATACTTTCCGTTCATGCTGCCTTTGGATGGTCCTTCTGGTCACAACTGAACTAATTTGTTACTAGGTTCGCAACACCTACTAAATACTTGTTTAAGACCATTAACTTGTCTTTCCGTATTTCCTAAAGATCTTGAAAATATCATCTTTGAACTTATTGAACCACTATTGGAGTTTACAGACTACAATAAACATGGAATCTTTAGGAATGAATAATGTACGACATAAATGAACACACTACTAGATAAAATACATAAAATTCTATAATTAAATAACGGTGGCATTATAAAGTTGCTAGACATCCCTAAAGCTTTCAATACAACATCCATACACTCAATTGTTATAGAGCTCGCTAATCTACACCTTTGAACAAAAACATGGGAATTAATCTTTAAATACTTATTGCACAGACCGTCCGTTGTCAAACCAAACGGAACTCCATTTCTTCCTCTGCTTGGCAATCCTGGAGTTCCACAGGGTTCAAAATTTGTATTTCGTTTCTTTAAAATTTTACCCACTTTAAGATGTAACGTAATGGTGGAATTACCAGGCATGTGAAAAAAAATAAAAAACCAAGATAAGGTTTACAATTTTAAGGCACGTATATGACCTATTCTCGACTAAACAATCATTATTTGTAATCAGACAAGCGATTTACTATCTGAGTAGCTTGATGGATACAAAAAATACTTTCTCTGGCGAGCTTCTCTAACTTGTCGTACTCAGAAAATTTTGCTCAGGCTAACTTTCAACCACTACGGCTTAAAAGAGACAAAACATCTTTAAACGAATTGTATTATAATGCTAAACAACTGGATCTCCATAAATTTAAAATTAACTTAAGCTGTATTTCCAGAGAAACCAGAATTTACGATTCATAAATTTACCTCTGTCGACATGAGAAATTATGCAAAATACGTTCTTATTATGAAAGATCGCCACATTGTGCAACAGAACGAACATTGATCGCGCGGGTGGTGATAACAATTAATATAATCAAGGTGGCGGTCTTGATATAAGTACCTGACCAATTAATTGCTTACATATGTCAGTATAAACTAAGAATTGTATAGTGTAGAAAAGGTAATTCATCCAGTAGACAGGTTTCGTCCTTAATGGGAACTCATCACGTACTGGCCAGAATTTGCCGCGGAAAGGGTTCGAACCTAGACACGTCTGATTCGGAATCTGGTGCTCTAACCACTGAGCCATCCTAGGCCGCCATTAAGCGATGCACTGTTTGAGAACATGTAACAATCCAAAATATATTTTCTAAGGCGAGCATTCTCTAACTTGCCTTACTCAGAAAATCTTGCTCAGGCTAACTTTCAGCCTGTACGGCTTAAAAGTGCAGCATCATCTTTAAACTAATTGCATTAGGATACTAAGCAACTAGAACTCAATAAATTTAAAATTTACTCAAATCAAATTTCCAGAGAAACCAGAATTTTAGATTCATGTATTTACCTCTGTGGTATTTAGAAATTATATCAAAATATGTTCCTATTATCGAAGACCGTCACACTGTACAACTGCTTGCCATGCGACACTCGCAATCAGTGTGTGGATACTTTTCATGGTGTCATATGCGAGAATCCAATTGACCTAGCTAAACAATATCACACAAGAGCAAAAATTAAAACACGCTTCAAAATTGTCTCTGACAATAGTGTAACCTAGTGATTTATTTTAAATAACACGTTCAAATATAAGTTTTAATAGCTTAATTCCATTTCTCATTCATTGGAAAGCATGCAATCGAATTCAAATTCTATAATCATCTAAATTTGCGACTATCTCAATTAGGCCAAGTCAGCAGATAAGTCTATCTATACCTAGTAAAACTTACACAATGTCAATAAACAAAGTCACGGTTTAACTCATCAGTGCATAGCAAAGCCACTGTTCGTCTACGTGTAAAGCCGATGAACTTCTTTTTAATACAAACATATATGATTTTACCGCTCAAACTTTAATTCTTGTGAAGCTGACATAGATATGGTGATCTGAATTGCTAGGTTTTGATATATGTGTTGGATGCTATGGAGATCTTAATTATTTTGCAATAATATTGTTGTCATTATTTGACTGATTGGATAAACTACTGAGGTTTCATCTCCGTATATAATAATTCTTACATGTTTTAATGCGTTGTTTATTAAAAGGAATAAAGTGTTAAACAAAAGAAGTTCTCGTTTTTAACCTTGTGGAATTTCAATAAGGTGTGACGAAAAAATTATTTGCGAGGAAAATTTAAAGATGAATTTCAGTTAGCAAATTTTTTACAAAAGTGTGAATAGCTAATTGATTAATATCCTTTGAAATGTCTAAAAATATGAAATATAAATATTCTTTAGAGATAGAACAGTGGATATTCCATGTACCAATGTGAAAATGTTTGTGGTACATAATTGATTTCGGGAAATCAATATTAATAGATGTCTTAAAATTGCACGAAAGGATCCTTGGATTCAAAGATAATATGATACAGAGCTTAAGTGAGTAGTGAAAAGTTAGCTTTTAGTACTAGGTCTTTGAATTCTATTGAAATTTTGTTTTTTAGTTAAAGTTTGAAGTTCAATTAATCTGTCAAAAACGTATTCATGTTTTGGTGTATACTAGCTAAACTTGTATTGTGTGCTTAATGAGCGAACGCACATTTTAACGGAGATGTTGGATGGGACCATTTGGTGTGTAGATTTAATGGCTCGCATGTCCTTTTAAGTCATAATTCTTGATATTTTCTCAAGTTGAAGATAGTTTAAGTGATGGCATTGTGGCAAAATTGGTACTGAAAGTGAATTTTATGGCGGCTATGGAAGATATACCAATGCCAACATGAACGGAACATATAATCTCCTGCACACATTCGTTTCGTGCTTACTGACAGCTCATCAGTTGGTGTCGATATTACGCCCTATGCACACTGTATATTTTGGTGAGGAATGTGAGACAACTGAGCGGTACAACATACCGATTCGGCAACCATCGTACTAGTATTATGTACATTTTCGGTACCATAATGTTGGTATCGGGTACTGACAATCCAGACATAAGGTTGGTAACCTTTGCAGACTTTTTATATATATTATATTAAGTGAGACGTATTGTCGAAGACTTTACATGAAGTCAGCTCTACTACTGTTGGTTTACACATTCGTATAGTAGATTTTACCTCCAACGCACTTAAAGCTCGTAAACTTGATTAAAGAATTGTTATCACCACCCACCGCAATCAATTACTGTATGTGTATATATATATATATATATATATATATATATATATACGTGTGTGGTGGCGAAAGCTACAAACAGTTAATGTTCGTGACTGCACAGAAATTGTGCAGCCGACATTTCCAGTCAAGTTCAATGTATGCGAGACTGCTAGAAGTGAGAGCCGCATATCTGACTTTGATTTCCATATATATTCAATGCGGTTTGATCCTCTCCAGTCAGTTTGCCGTCGTACTCTGGCGATGATGGAAGGTCGAAAGGCGTCAGTGCGTTGCGTCTGGCGGTACTTTTGTTACGTTTTTCGACGACCGGTTAAATAAAATGGGATTAGTGTTTACTTCAAGCTCGAAAAACATATATACAGTAGTTATAGGGCGCAGTAACGGTTCCTAATGATGAGTCACCAGTAAGCACGAAGCGAATGTGCCAATCGGATTATACCTTACGTTCATGCTGACCTTCGTTTATCCTTCTGGTCCTATTTTATTTATTCTTTTATTAGTTGCGCAACACCTAATACAAAATTGCATATTGTTTGATTTTTTTAAATGATTGGGTTGCGTTTATAGCCTTTAATTAGTTTTGACAGGACGAGTTAACTTATTATGTTCAGTTTATCGGCGTTGCTTTTCAAGTCCCGTTAATAATTTGTTTCATAGCCGCGTTTTCGCACAACCTTCCTGCTCCAGCTTAGCTGTCCGTCGCCATGAGAGTCGTCAGCATTTTCTACGTAACTGGTAATATGTGGCATTATTATTGTTAATATTTACATAAACGCTCTTCGTTGACTTTTCCACTCAAGGTTTGCTAACTTTTGATTGTATTCCTTCTAATGGAGAGAATATTGAGCTATCTTGGCGTAATCTATTTGCCAGTCTGAATCATAGTCAAATCGTTTTCAACCGACTGATAGACAACCGACAAGGCATATGCTGCCTTGTACTGATGGGCCATCAGAGGCGCGTTAATTATGACCATTTTGATGCTCTTCTTAAATGGGTCAGCTTCTTTACTTTACTACTGTGTTAGATTGCTTCTCTGTCCATATATATATATTTGAAAAAAGGCTAACAGCTGTTTCAACGTAGTTCCCTGCTCGCGTATACACCCATCCTTCTCAGCGGAACTTTCCGCTGTTTGTTGAATCTAGGAGAAAATTTCAAGGCATGCAGCATTAACTAACTTGGTGACGGCTAAAATTAAACATTTACTAGGTTAATTGTCTCGCTACAAGATTTATAACGCCTCGAATTGTGATAATCCTGCCCAGTAGCTGGTGTCATTCAGCATTCGATGCTTAACCTTCACGCCGGGCACACACGCCCTTGTTCCGCTACTGCCGCTTAGTCCACGTGGTGAAAATGGCATAACATAACTTTATAGTAAATTGGAATGATTTGTTGTAAAAGTGTGAGTGTGGCTGTTGTAGGTGTTGCTGTTGTGACTAACGAGGACCCACTGATGGTCAGAATGGAAGTTTCGGTTACTACATACCATTTTTTTGTGTTTAAGAACATAGTTAGCCATTTTCATACTTTTAGATATGTGAATCAGTGGATGGACATTTTAATAATAATATTTTTCCATTCGCATACATTTCGGCACGAATTTTTAGCCGCCCATCTTTACAGTTGGAATAAAAGCTTCAATTAGTTAATGATTGCAATGTATACCCAAAGTTTTGTGATAAACAGTGTCTAAAATTGAACTCTAAACAAAAATTTTAAAACACTAGACCAAAACTTCGAATTTCAATTATCTAATGATGAATTAATGACTCAAAATCGGTTAGCTCGTTGAAAATATTTTTGAAAAACGACTTGAGTATGAAGGAAGTTTAATATTTATTCAAAATGAATTAATGATTTGCACAACAGGAAGTTGAATTCCTTGTCCACATCTTATTCCGAGATATTTCGCTACTGATTTACGAGAATCGTTGCCAGTCTTTCTTTCGCTAGGTAACTGCTTTTCAGACCTTCAGTTATTTTTAATTTATGTCTTAATTCAGCTTACAGTTTGCACACAAGCTTTTAGATAATTCATCCTGACGTAAATTTATTTCAGGTATATATATTTAGTACTAGTTTGTCCCAGTCCTCTCTAACCATAGGCGTCACGCTTTATTAAAGAAAAACAACATTATTAACGTTACATAACTGATATTATCAACGTAGGATATAGGTAGGCTACATGAATTTACCTAAATATAGCATTTATTTCGATGCTTTCAAAGGAAATGTGATATTAATTCACTTCAGTTTCACTCAGACGGATGTACACGTGTATGCAATTATGTTTAAATGACTGCTTGGCAGTTATAAGCACACGCACAGAAACTTACGCCCACCTATCTAGTAAAAATCGGTAAATTTTAAGAGAACAACCAGTCAGAAGTATTAATAAAGCCGTTTTAAATAAAATTGTCATTTTCTCTATTAGTTTTATGCTTTTCCTGTGATGAGTAGTCGCCTGAAAGGGATACTCTGTTATAAGCATACGAATATCTCGATAGAAAACGGGGATATTTGTTTATCTGAACTTTATTTTCCAGTTCAATAATAATGATAGTCGGGTATAACGTAATTATTTGTTAAACGAGTTTTTGAAAATATGAATTTCTTTCATTTTTATTGGTTTCAGCTTGCCTGTTTCGCTTGGACGAGAGAAAAATTCGAAAATCAATTTGCCAAATATTTTGTCAACATTTCGAGAATAACTCCGACGTACAATTAATTAAAGGTGAGCCTATCTGGATTCCGTTTAGTTTCGATCACTATCTTCTTAGCGCTAGAAGACCGACCTTATTCAATATCGGATTCTAAATCAGCTAATTATTTAGAGCCGCTTTTTGACATTCCTTCTTCACCAGATCTTGGTGATGAACAAAAGTTTGGCTTATAGGGGTGGGAGCATTATAATTAAAGCCACAAAAATGATGCTTCACTGACGCATAATCACGAAATTCAAAGGGATGCATGAGCTAACCACTTAACCTTAACGTTGGTGTGATCGTTTGTGTACCTTAAGCTGGTCTCATATCAGACAAGAAAACGAAGCTAGGTCAGATGTACAGTCTCAATCCTCGATCAGGAACAGGCGACCTAGTGTTCATTTGCAGAAAATGCGTCGATATGCACTTCTAACGGGAACAGATGAATTGTAATTAGAGTTATCCCATCCTTAACTGTACTGACACGTTTCGTTTTCAGTCATCATTGTAGCACGCCTTGTCATGTTATGCGACTGTCCATTTGTTGATATATGCTAAGAAGATACAAACGAATTATTTATGGCAATAAACATAATATATTTTTCTCTTGCCAGTTTAGAATGTAGAAACGATTATAAAAAGTTTCGCATTATAAATACGTAAAAAATTGTAATCAATAATTTTAGATCGACAATGTATGCAGACTTCGCCGGATTTCAATTTAACGGCAATCGAGCACAGTGAAGCCAGTTACTTTCTGATGAAGGTAAGCTGTAATCTGTTTTCAGCATGATGCTTACAGTATTATTATTATGACTTGCCGATATTACGACGCATTGTTCGGTACGGATTTATTTTATCTAGGTAATAAACGCCAGATGCTTTAATTTTGGCACTAATTGATTAAGATTCCTCCACATCATATTCTTGCGGCTAACGAAGTAATTTCGATAAGTCGCAAGAACCAAAGAAGAAGTATATCAGCGTTCTCGTTTCCATAAGCTTTTGTTCGTGGTACTGAGCATTTGATCACTTTTTTACGCGTGGAAAATTTCGCTAGACAAAATCTGTAGATAACTAGTGGTGTAGAGGCTCGAACCCTATTAGCTAATGAGAGCCCCATAGATGCCAAGTCAGATTCAGTCTTAGTGTGCCTATATGATTCTAATGAGATGGTTTTCTCTTCCATATCTGTTAAGTTCATGTCTACAACATCTTGAGCCAAATTATCAGTGTCTTAAAGTTTAACATTAGCCTCCACGTTAATAACCCTTAAATATAAATTTGATTAATCTATTAATAGGCGATGGACTATGTGCTTCTTACGCAACACTGCACCAGAATATTTTACCTGGAAAGAGATTAGACGCGAAAAGCATAATTATTAAATTACCTGTTCCTGAACGCTTTCATCAATAATTTCAGCAGATTTTAAAGTGTATCTGTTCAGTTTTGGTAAAATAATGTTTAAAAGTAGAATTAAACTAGCATTGCAAACATGCAAAGAGAATAATTGATTATTTTGCAATTTATTCTCCAATACATTGAACAGGCATTGGAGTTTGTTGAAGACGACATCGAGTCCTGGCATGACCTCGTGTCTGTGCTCGAGTTAATGACACGAAAATCAGGTATGCTTGTTTGGTTTGTTTAAAATGTTTATCATTGGGAGTTAAAACTTTAGTCTATGTATTATATTCATTTGTTTTTTTTAACTGAAGTTCGCCGGCATGAGATAAACACCACCCCCATCGCATCTAACCAGGCGTAATACATTGCACAACTACAGCCAATAACACTTTTCTAAATCAAGTTTTCGAGCTTCAAGTAAACATCAAAGACATTGCATTAAACCAGTCGTCGAACAATATAGCAAAACTACCGTCATTAACACGTACTGACACGTATTGAACTTCCATGATCATCAAGCGAGTAAGACGGCAAACTGACTAGCGAGGATCAAACCGAAAAGTGTATATATGGAAAGCACTTCCTGTAGTTTCAGATACAATGCACTTGACGGTAAATGGCGACTGCTCAATATCTACTCAGTCACGAACGTTAACCTCCTGCAGCTTTCACCATTATATATATATATATATATATATATATATATATATATATATATATATATTTATATAAATAGTATATTTCAAATTAGAAGAAAACCACATTAATAATAAGTGGCCAGTACATGATGAGTTCCCAATAAGGACGAAACTGGTCTACTGGATGAATTGCCTTTTCTACACTACACAATTCTTAGTTTATACTGACATATGTAAGTAATTAATGGGTCAGGTGTTTATATCAAGACCGCAACCTTGATTATAATAATTGTTATCACCACCCGCGCAACCAATGTTCGTTTAATTATATAAATGTTCATTTCAATACCACTTCCCCATGTAATGTGGTGTCTGTTCAGTAAGGACAGATTGGGCATGGTTAGTTGGAACTTTGGGTCTAAATGGATGCCATATGAGCTCCACCTAAAGGAAAAATTGACTAACCAAGTTACATTAGTTAGTATATAACTGAAAATTGTGTGTAGTGTAGTGTGCGGCAGGATAGCTCAGTGGTTAGAGCACCAGATTCCGAAGCAGACGTGCCCAGGTTCGTATCCTGTCCGCGGCAAATTCTGGCCAGTACTTGATGAGTTCCCAATAAGGACGAAACCGGTCTACTGGATGAATTGCCTTTTCTACACTATACAATTCTTAGTTTATACTGACATATGTAAGTAATTAATGGGTCAGGTGTTTATATCAAGACAGCAACCTTGATTATAATAATTGTTATCACTTCGTGCGCAACCAATGTTCGTTTAATTATATAAATGTTCATTTCAATATCACATCCCCATGTAGTGTGGTGTCTGTTCAGTAATGACAGATTGGGGATGGTTAGTTGGAACTTTGGGTCAAAATGAATGTCATATGAGCTCCACCTAAAGGAAAAATAGACTAACCAAGTTACATTAGTTAGTATATAACTGAAAATTGTGTGCAGTGTAGTGTGCGGCAGGATGGCTCAGTGGTTAGAGCACCAGATTCCGAAGCAGACGTGCCCAGGTTCGAGTCCTGTCCGCGGCAAATTCTGGCCAGTACATGATGAGTTCCCAACTAAGGACGAAACCGGTCTACTGGACGAATTGCCTTTTCTACACTATACAATTCTTAGTTTATACTGACATATGTAAGTAATTAATGGGTCAGGTGTTTATATCAAGACCGCAACCTTGATTCTAATAATTGTTGTCACCACCCGCGCAACCAATGTTCGTTTAATTTTATAAATGTTCATTTCAATACCACATCCCCATGTAGTGTGGTGTCTGTTCAGTAATGAGAGATTGGGGATGGTTAGTTGGAACTTTGGGCCTAAATGGATGCCATATGAGTTCCACCTAAAGGAAAAATAGACTAACCAAGTTACATTAGTTAGTATATAACTGAAAATTGTGTGCAGTGTAGTGTGCGGCAGGATGGCTCAGTGGTTAGAGCACCAGATTCCGAAGCAGACGTGCCCAGGTTCGAATCCTGTCCGCGGCAAATTCTGGCCAGTACTTGATGAGTTCCCAATAAGGACGAAACCGGTCTACTGGATGAATTGCCTTTTCTACACTATACAATTCTTAGTTTATACTGACATATGTAAGTAATTAATGGGTCAGGTGTTTATATCAAGACCGCAACCTTGATTCTAATAATTGTTGTCACCACCCGCGCAACCAATGTTCGTTTAATTTTATAAATGTTCATTTCAATACCACATCCCCATGTAGTGTGGTGTCTGTTCAGTAATGAGAGATTGGGGATGGTTAGTTGGAACTTTGGGCCTAAATGGATGCCATATGAGTTCCACCTAAAGGAAAAATAGACTAACCAAGTTACATTAGTTAGTATATAACTGAAAATTGTGTGCAGTGTAGTGTGCGGCAGGATGGCTTAGTGGTTAGAGCACCAGATTCCGAAGCAGACGTGCCCAGGTTCGTATCCTGTCCGCGGCAAATTCTGGCCAGTACTTGATGAGTTCCCAATAAGGACGAAACCGGTCTACTGGATGAATTGCCTTTTCTACACTATATACAATTCTTAGTTTATACTGACATGCATGTAAGTAATTAATGGGTCAGGTGTTAATATCAAGACCGCAACCTTGATTATAATAATTGTTACCACCACCCGCGCAACCAATGTTCGTTTAATAATATAAATGTTCATTTCAATACCACTTCCCCATGTAATGTGGTGTCTGTTTAGTAATGACAGATTGGGCATGGTTAGTTAGAACTTTGGGTCTAAATGGATGCCATATGAGCTCCACCTAAAGGAAAAATAGACTAACCAGGTAACATTAGTTAGTATATAACTGAAAATTGTGTGCAGTGTAGTGTGCGACAGGATGGCTCAGTGGTTAGTGCACCAGGTTCCGAAGCAGACGTGCCTAGTTTCGAGTCCTGTCCGCGGCAAATTCTGGCCAGTACATGATGAGTTCCTAACAAGGACGAAATCGGTCTATTGGATGAATTTCCTTTTCTACACTATACAATTCTTAGTTTATACTGGCATATGTATGTAATTAATGGGTCAGGTGTTTATATCAAGACTGCAACCTTGATTATAATAAAAGTGGATAATCGCTATTTATTTCAATATTACTAAACTTCGCTCTAA
>JAQBSW010006213.1:17500-25000 GCA_029291075.1 Eudiplozoon nipponicum
CCTTTAGACTTCAGCCCCTGTGCAGCTAATGTTTATTTAATTATATAAATGTTCAATTCAATACCACGTCCGAAGGCTGCGTGGTGTCTAGTCTATAATGAAAGATTGGAAGTACCTAGTTGTAACGATATGTCTAAAAGGGTGCCATATAGGCTCCACATAAAGGAAAGGCTAAAAAAGAAACATTAATTTGTATGTAACTGAAAATTGCGTCTAGTGTGCGGCAAGGTGGCTCAGTTATCAGAGCACCAGATTCCGAAGCAGACGTGCCCAGGTTCGAGCTCTGTCCGCGGCAAATTCTGGCCAGTACGTGATGAGTTCCAAAACAGGACGAAACCGGTCTACTGGATGAATTGCCTTTTCTACACTATACAATTCTTAATTTATACTTACATATGTAAGTAATTAATGGGTCAGGTGCTTATATAAAGACCGCAACCTTGACTATAGTAAATGTTATCAGCGCCCGTGCAATCAATGTTGGTTTTATAATATAAATGCTCATTTCAATATCACTTCTCCATGTATTGTGATGTCTGTTCAGTAATGACAGATTTTGCATGATTAACTGGAACTTTGGGTCTTAGTGTAGGCCATATGAGATGCACCTAAAATAAAAAAGACTAACCAGGTTACATTAGTAAGTATATAACTGAAAATTGTGTGTACTGTGCGACAGGAGGGCTCAGTGGACAGAGCACCAGATTCCAAATTAGACGTTCCTAAATTCGAGCCCTGTTCGCGGCAAATTCTGGACAGTGCGTGATGATTTCCCAACAATAATGAAACCTACAGACTTTTCAAATGTAACTAAAATATTCTGGTGCCATTTAGTGAATTATTTGAGTCAATCTTCAGAATGCACACGGCTATCTCAGACCAGAAATATATCGTCCTCACAAGTGTTTTCTAGTTTTACTTCACTCGATGGTTCAAAGTTCTTATATTCGAACATTCACATAAATATATCGGCAGTGGTTGGAGCCAAAGCCGAAGCAAACATAGGCTACCTTTTTTGTCTTTATACTTGGTTTTTAAAAATAAATGGACAATGTGAACTCCTTTTCTAGTTTGAAATATCTAAAGCATGGCTAAATTTGTATCGTATTTTTACTTGATGTGTGGTCTGCAGACAAGTGCTGCCAGCAGGTAATCGCGACGAATGCGGTTGGTCGCCTCTGTGTACTGACTACCAAGTCAATGGTTCAACTGCACACTGGTACTGGAAGCGAGGGAAAATCAAGCGAGCCTACATCAGTTTCAGCTATCTCGCTTAGAATGCTTGCTCTGGACTTGGTCTCCAATCTGCTGGACTTTGTTGACCGACAACAAGGTTACACTGTGGAACTACGCAGCTTGTTGGATCAACTTGCAAACAAGGTAGTCAAAAAATCGCCGCGCATTTACTTTATTAGACTGTCTTCACATTGCACGTATCATTCTTCGTTATACCCATAATGTAATAATTAGGTATATGAGAATTCAAAATAAGCAACCAACCTATCTTAGTTGTCATGTCGAATAACAGCGAAAATGCCACCAGTCGCACGCACTGACGCGTATCGACCCTCCACGTTCATCATCAGAGTACGATGACAAACTGACAAGCTAGGATCAAACAGCATTGCATATATATGGAAAGCAAAATTAGATATGTGGCTCTCACCTCTAGTAATCTTGCATTCATTGCGAAGGAAAATTCCGAATACAAACCATCACTAGGAATGGGCGACCTATTGTTCTTTTACAGTCCACATATAACCATGAAAAGTTCAACTTACAATAATTACATATTGCATCGGCCGTCGCGCAGTATAAAAAGGGTCGCCTTATCTGCTGAGCCGCACAGGGTGGATAAGTGAAATCGGGCTACTGCAGTCAACTTTATCTCCGATTCTGCCTCCTTTTCTTTCCCTTCCTCTTCTCAATCCAACAATAACACTCTTTTAGATACTTTAAATATGATTAGTTTAGATCATAACACTGAGCCCAATACCAGGTTTTCAAATATCGAAAATGGTTCTCGTAGACAATCATTCATTCAACCTAGGTTAGGTTTTAACGTAGGCGCATTTAATGTGCGAACATTAAAACAACTTGGACAGCAGGAATCTCTTGCTCGTACGTTGGATAAATTAGAAATCGACATATGTTGCGTATCTGAAACCAGAATACAGGATCCTACGTGTATTACAGAACTAGTTGCACCATCCCTATCTACGCGTTATTGGCTTCGAACATCTGGTTCCACAGAGTCCTCTCAAGCCGGTAAATGGGGCGTTGGTATTGCCCTTAGCGCGCGAGCTGAAGCTTGCTTAATTGAATGGATCCCTTTAAATAGTCGATTGTGTGCGGCACGTTTAAATACATCTACTAAAATTCAAAGCAAAAAACCGTTATCATCGTTGCCTCTTCGTTGTATCTGCATATGCTCCTACCGATTGCAGCACAGAAGAAAGCAAGGACGCTTTTTACTCCGAATTAAGCTCCTTACTAAGTAAAGCACGAAGTTCAGATATAGTCCTGGTTATGGGTGACATGAATGCTCAAGTTGGGCGCTTAAGTAACACAGAATTTCATTTAGGTGGAAGATACACTTTAAGCTCGACGCGCAACGATAATGGTGAACGGCTTTTGGATAGCTGCGCTGAACATAGACTATATTTAAGTAGTACAAACTTCAGACGTAGTGTTAGACGTTGTGCTACATGGCGTCCTCCAGCACCCGGACAACGGTGGACTCAAATAGATCATGTAGCAATTAGTTATAGATGGCGTGGTTGCATCCAGGATTGTCGTTCTTTTTGGAACACTTATGTCGACTCGGACCATGCACTTATCCGTTGTAGATTTGCACTAAAATTTTCCGGGAAAATAATTAAGAATAAACCCCAAATTGATGTAGGCAAACTCGAACAACCGTCCTTCCGACAAAATTATGAAAATATTCTAAAGGCTAATCTAACTGGTCTGGATGGCGAAAATCCGAATATACTTTGGTCCAAGATAAGTTCCACTATGCACAATGCAGGTACTACTGTATGTGGCATTGCAGGCCCCCGTAGAAATAATCACTGGCTCTCTGTAAAATCTATGGAGATACTCGAAATAAGGCGCCAAATTCCACCTGGCTCGACTCATAATAATACCCGTCGCAATATAAGACGCCAACTTAAGCGCAGTCTAAAAGTCGATCTCGAAAACTTTTGGACCAGAAAGGCTGAAGAAATGGAAGTAGCTTTCGCGTCAGGTAATAGTCGCTGTTTGTTCCAACTTATTCGCGCAACAGGTCCGAGAAAATTAAAAGTTAGTGAAACTATAAATGATAGTAACAACGATTTAATAACCGATAAAATAAGTCGTCTTGACAGGTGGGCTGAACACTTTAGAGATCAATTTTCTTGGCCACCCGCGTCAGTTCCGATTCCCGAAAGCATGTCTGCATCAACAGTGTGGAATGTTAGTCCCGAAGAACCATCCGAGTTAGAAGTACGCGATGCAATCCTATCTCTTAAACGCCGCAAAGCCGCAGGCCCCTATGATTTGCTTCCAGGATAAATAATGTTTGTTGCGGAGAACTAATATATATATGCAAGTATGTATTAGGTGTTGCGAACCTAGTAACAAATTAGTTCAATTGTGACCAGAAGGATAAACCAAAGGCAGCATGAACGGAAAGTATAATCTCATCCCACATTCTTGACCAAAATATATAGTGGTTAAAGGGCGTAATACCGGCACCTTCTGATGAGTCGCCAGTAAGCACAAAACGAATTTGCATGAGATTATACTTTCCGTTCATGCTGCCTTTGGTTTATCCTTCTGGTGACAATTGAACTAATTTGTTACTGGGTTCGCAACACCTAATACATACTTGCTTCCAGGATTGTTTAAGGATGGTGGCGATATAATTTCAGGAGCGTTGACCAAACTTTTTCATACTATATGGAATGAGGAAACCGTACCACTTGATTGGAATGAGTCGACCATCATTCCCATCTTCAAAAAAGGCAATCGTAATTCGTGCGATAACCATCGTGGTATAAGTTTGACTCCGGTCGTATCTAGGTTATTTGCTTCGATTATCCTACGTCGTCTTAGCGCTTCACGTGAATCACATACAAGAGAAGAACAGGCCGGATTCCGCGCAGGACGAGGTTGTATAGATAATATTTTTACGTTAAGGCAAGTTCTTGAACAGAGACATTTATATCACCGTCCCACAATAGCCGTCTTTCTAGACTTCAAGGGTGCATTTGATTCGGTGGATCGCAATGTTTTATTCCATATTTTGTCGAAAAGCGGTGTGCCCACAAAATTTGTTAATATTATACGAGCTCTCTACACAAATACTTCTGGTCGCGTTAAGGTCTACAACGAATTAACGCATAACTTTACAACCAGCAGTGGTGTTCGTCAAGGTTGTCCACTTTCCCCATTTTTGTTTAATTTTGTAATCGATGCTATTATGAACAACACTCTCCCACACATTCAGGATGCTGGAGTTGAAGTTCTCCCGGGCGATAAACTAGTCGATCTTGACTATGCGGACGATATCGTACTATTATTCGACAATCGGGATGCTGCCCAGGCCACCTTGAATAGATTAACAGACGTTGTTCCGTCTTTCGGTATGAAATTCGCACCCTCTAAATGTAAGATACTGTTACAGGATCACCCACCACTCACTCCAACGTTGCGACTGCAGAATGAAGATCTAGACATAGTCGACAGGTTTACATATCTTGGGAGCTCTATCAATAACGTAGGCAATATGTCCGACGAGGTGAGAATACGGATCGCGAAAGCTAGAGTAGCTTTCTCGAACCTTCGTCATTTATGGAGAAACGCGAATATTTCACTTTGCCTTAAAGGTCGTGTTTACAATGCATCTGTACGCGCAGTCTTACTATACGCTAGTGAAACTTGGCCTCTTAGAGTTGATGATTTGAGACGCTTACAGGCATTCGATCATCGTTGTTTGAGAAGTATAGCACATGTTGGTTACCAACAACGAATAACTAACGTTGACATCCGTAGACGTATTTTTGGATCTGACAATAAGTGCTCGTCGTTAGAAAAACAAATAAGGCTCCATCAACTTCGTTGGCTCGGTCACGTTTTGCGTATGCCCTCATTTCGATTGCCCAGTAGAGCTCTGTTCTCTCATCCAGCACCAAATTGGCGTAAGAAACAAGGTGGGCAGATTTTGACATGGCAGAAACAATTGAAGTCACTTACATCCAAATTGGGTAGTATAGGACCCACTCGTCTGCCAGGATGGGGTCCTCGTGCGCATCATAGTTCTTGGTTAGAAACCCTTAGCGATATGGCATCGAATCGAGCTCAGTGGCGATCTTGTTGCAGATGTCTAGTAGAATCATCTTCGTAACTTTCTTTTCTTAGTAGGGCAAAGTTAGCTGCGAGGTTTGGTTTGTTTATGACGTGATACAGTGAAATCCGCAAGGAAGCTGTATTGCTGATGTCGCCTTGCCCGAATGCTAACTTGGCCATAATGGTGTTGTGGAGAGGTTTAGTTTGCCTCATTTCTGTGAGTTATCCTGATAAATTTACTCATAGTAGCAAGGTATTCCTTCTCTCTCTGCCTCTCTCTCTCCATCTCTCGTAAATCTCACTATATATATATATATATATATATATATATATATATATATGGAAACAAAATTGATATGCGGCTCTCACCTTTAGTACGTGACTGGAAATGTCGGCTGCACAATTTCTATGCAGTCACGAACAATGTATGCGAGACTGCTAGAGGTGAGAGCCGTTTATCTAATTTTGCTTTCCATATATATGCAATGCGGTTTGATCCTCGCTAGTCAGTTTGCCGTCGTACTCTGATGATGATCATGAAAGGTCCAAACGCGTCAACATCTGTGACTGACGGTAGTTTTACAATGTTGTTAGACGACTGGTTATATAAAATTGGATTGGTGTTTACTTCATGCTCGCGAACTTGCTTTAAGGAATTGTTACCACGAACCGCGCTATCATTTATTGTTCAATTTTGTAACTTATATGCGTTTGGTAGAAACTGAGAGCTTTAAAATGTTCAGCCAACATTGCTATTAAGTAAAGTTTATTCAAGACTACCAGATATTATTGCTGAATATTTTATTGAAATATTTTCTATTTTATTCCATCCTAACAGTTTTCCGTTAATATCTAGGTTTACCAATGAGGGCTGATTAAATAAATTCCGATTGGTGTTTTTTACTACGTCGTAAATTTTATTTCAAGATTGTTTATAATGTGAATTAATAAATATCTTGCATTTGGGAGACATGAATCTCTAACAGAGCATATGCATTTAATAAAGCATGAAAAGGATATGTTATTTTCGCTTTATCTATTAGGAAATTTACATAGTAACGTTGGAAAATCAAATGTGATTCAGTTGGATTAAATGAAATAAAACGACACGTAAAGACACACATACACACACTCACACCCACACAAACACAGAAACATGTCAATATACATTACAATCATTTGAAATTTAGGAGAATGTTGTTTGAATCGACAGCTTCCGCAATGCGTAACTACTTTTCCTTTCTTGTTTTGCCGGACGGTGTTTATTATCCACAAAAAATATATCTGAATTGTGGTTTAAGAGTAGGGTTAATTTATTTTTAGAAACCTCTATTTAACAAATAATGCTCACTTTTCGTTTTTAAATTATGCATTACAACATATCGCTTGCTTTATAACTGGAAGACGGTGATCGCCTCCATCCGCGATCTCTTCCTCGAGCTCTTGGGCGACCATTATGCTGCTGGTCTGCGTACAATGCGCAATGATGTTGTCTGTTTGCTGGCACAGCTGATTCGACAGTACAGAAAATGTACATCTGTTTGTCAAGGAATTCTGAAAACTAAGGATCCGACTTTAACAGAGAATGAGCCGCAAAGTGCAGAAGCAGGCAATCATTTTGAAGGTACCAAAATGAAGGACGAACTGTGCACGATTGTTAACGAGTTGGGCTTAACAGAGATACTCGCCCATCTTGTCTGCCTTCCGAGCGGTAAGTATAGGTCTCACCATTAAATTATAACTAACAGTCTACCTATCTACTCGATGAGACATATTCATGTATTGAATGACAAATCTCTTTTTCTTTCTTCTTGCAATGTGAAATGCAACTGGTTAGTTAAATAAAGATGCTTGGTTATTTCTTCATCACCATGGTTCCACGAAAATAGCATCAAGAAATCTCACAAACCTGTTCCGTTTGAAAAGTGGTGTTTCCAGACAATACGTGAAAATGGTATGATCGAGACAGACAAATTTGTCTCATTAGAACTCTTTTAACAGTTTTATATAATTTCTTTATGAACGTAAAGTAAGTAGAGAACATATATTTGTGGCATCCATATTATCACTTGACGACATCTAACTTCCGACATAGACAACATAAATGTCCATATATAGGCAATACAATTTAACACCATTGATTATGCGGTATTGTACAATTCTTAT
>JAQBSW010006213.1:30000-50507 GCA_029291075.1 Eudiplozoon nipponicum
TGTGCTACCGCACATATATGAGAATTTGTAGACTATGAATGATTTGGAGAGAATTGGCAATTGATCTTTGGCATCCAACCTCATGATTCTCTGTGTGTACCAAATGTCATATTAACTTTAACACTGGGAAAGTTGTCCTGTATTATTTATCTACGAAGCACTTTACATAAAACAACAAGCACCTGACCTTAATATTCAAAAGTTTCATCAACATGATATCCTAATCGACTGGCCAAGATTAAAATTCAACAACAATCTACTAGTATCCAGCCGAGAACAAACAGGCCCTCGACTAGAATCAACAAACGTATTAATAGGATTGGCAACAAACTGAAGTGGAAATAACAGAGGCGCATACGATGACAGAAGTCTCCCAAACAATGTAAGCATTTATCACTGCAATCATCACTGGCGTTGTTACTACGTGTGAAAACTTTGCGCAACGAGGTGAAACGATCAACTATACTGGGAAAAATAGCACTTGTATATGTAACAGTGAACAATGCTACTATACCGTGGCATAGTAGCAATACAGTTATAACAAATAACAAAAGGTTCGATACTGACTCTCTCCCTTACAATATTCTGCATACGAGATGAGATTACGTATACCGGGAATTTGAAATAGGTGAGGTAATGATTGGTCTGCTAATTATAATTAGTTATATATTGAGTTTAGTTACTGAGACAAATTCTAAGATTAAAAATAGTGTTGAGTCAATTATATATAAATAGAATGGTTTTGGAACGAGGTTACCACATTTGCTTAAATCTGCTATTGTGATCAGTGTTGTGTTGCCTGAGGATGGTGCTGGAAAGTAGGCACTGAAATGTCGCCAGTAAACAAAGATGATAGAACCACATTTTCAGTTGAAAAAGAAGAATTCAACCCGATCAAAGACAAAACAAAATCGGAAAGTGTGAAGAATCGGATCTTTGTGTAACTGCCCGTGTACAACTATTACCCGCGTACGCAAAACGCGGCATTGAAGAAAGCATCATGTTCGTTTTTCATAGCGAAACTTACTCATTACGAAAATTAAAATAAGCATGTGAAACACATTTAATACACAAATGAGGTAGAATGACAAGCCCTACACTCCAAACCCGTTTCGTGAAGCACAACATTCGATACAGGGACAAGAATTAAATTACGTACAATGAACATCAGGTGACAAGCTTGCACGGTCGCTCAGCGACCATTACACAAACGGCTATCATACGCACAGTGTTAACAGTAAAGATCTAAAATTGCATTTGTAAACAACGTATTATTCGAAATTATTTATAAATTTACAAAACATACATACAATTTTTAGTTTATACTGACATATGTGCTAAATTAATGGGTCAGGTTTTTATATCAAGACCGCAACCTTGATTATAATAATTTTCATCACAACCCGCGCAACCAATGTTCGTTTAATTAGATAAACTAACTTCGCAGGTAGAATTTGAAAGCCTTTGTAGTGCCAAGGATGATCTTTATATCGGTGAAGTAATTTTAAGGATGATGATTAATTTTTGGTCATTATATCACTGGAACCTCATTGCGAAGAGTGTATACATGTAGACACATACACAAACCAATTTAACATACACTTTCCTAACATTTTTATAAAAAAAACGTTATGCTTAAGAGATCTAAAAACAAGTATAAATGAGGCGGTTTAAATTAATAATTCCACTTGACATATTGATTGTCAACTAAGTGTGTGATGTGCTTGGCATTGAAAAAGGTCTCCGTAATTGGAGACCGAAATATTTGCAAAAATCATGATGACAGTGGATTCAAATATTTCGGTACGCAATCCGAAAATCAGGTAAATTGTTTATTTCCTGTCGCGCAACATGTTTCTTTTAAATCTTATTTGTTACTAGTTACAGAGCACCTGATGCACAACTGAAATTATATTAGGACTCCACAAAAACAATGTAAAAACTATTATATATTTAACTGAACGGTGGCATGTTTAACACGAACTGTGATAGCTGATATTAATAAAGGCTGGTTTTTTTGAATTTGCTGGAGGAACAGGTGTTCAGAATTAGTTGTAATGCTTAATTTCAATGAAATTTAGCACATTGTGAAATCCATTGTGTTGGTACCATGTACCGACTCAGCAGCGATTGTTCTGGTACCATGTACGTTTTCGACAACCATAGCGTTGAGATCAGGTACTGACACAACAGCCGTAGTGTTGGTATATGTAAGACATAGTACGTTGGTTTTAAGGTCGCATTGTCGAAGACTTTATAAAAATTTAACTCCACTATTACTGGTATACATATTCGTATAAGAAACTGTTCTGCCAAATAATCTCACATTCGTCACCCAAATATACAGTGGGTATAGGGCGTAGAACCGGCTCCTACTGATGAGTTTTCAGTAAGCACGAAACGAATGCTCAATTTAAATTATGCCTTTCTTTCATGCTGATTTGGTTTGTCTTTCTTGTACTATTTTAATTCATTTGTTACTAGGTATGCAAGACCTAATACACATTTGCAAACACACACACACACAGATATATATATATATATATATATATATATATATATATATATATATATATATATAACGACAAACATCTGGCCTAAATATTCAAAAGTTTTATCAACATGATGTTCTAATCGACTTGCCACGAATATCAAAATTCAACAACAATTTACTAGTATCCAAGCAAGACCAAACACACCCTCAATCAGACTAGACAAACATTCAATCGCATTGGCGACAAACTGAAGAGGAAAAAACAGATGAACAAACGGCGACAGAAATTTCCAAACAATATGAGCGTTCAATACTATAATCCGCACTTGCGCTGTAACCAAGTGAAGAAAACAAATTTACGCAAAATGGTGAAACGAAAGACTACACTCGGAAAAATAGCAGTCGGGTACATTTAGTTCTTATTCTTAATGGCCGCACATACACGACAGGAAGGCTCAGTGGTTAGAGCACCAGATTCTAAAGCAGACGTGCCTAGGTTCGAGCTCTGTCCGAGGCAAATTTCACAGTACGTGATGAGTTCCCATTAAGTACGAAACCGGTCTAGTGGATGAATTGCCTTTTCTACACTATACACTCTTAGTTTATACCTCGACATATGTAAGTAATTAATGGGTCAGGTGATTATATCAAGATCTCAACTTTGATTATAAGAAATAGCACTCGTACACGTAACAGCGAACAATGCGAACAGATGGTTAATTATCAAGCCATTAATACAATAATGACCAGATTTCAAACACCACTTTGCGATGCAGCGAGAATGAGCTATACATGCAAACAGGCACACAAACAGACAAAAAAGCATACACACTTACCAATCAGTCAGATTTGTTGCCACTCCCATAAACAAATGCAAAACCAGAATGTATATAAATGAAAGAATGTAAAGCGAAATTTAGTAATCTCTAAATAAATGGTCATTATCTACTTTCACCGGGCAATATATATATATTTTGCGACCTGTTCTTATGGACAAGAAATATATCATCCACGTATCGTATATATTGAGCACATTTCATATGACACTCTTTAATGATGTGTTCTTTAGGTGCCCTAGAAAAATAGCCAACACTGGAGATAAGGGGCTCTTACTGCCAATAATCGATTTAGTGTATTTATAGATGTTTCCATTAAATGAAAACTATACATCTTTCTGTAAAGTGTGACCTGTTGGCGCAATACATGTACATGTCGTTCTACCAAGCGACTATAATGTCAATGGTTTCATCAATTGGAACATTTGTAAACAAAGACGTAACATCAAAATATACCATAATCTTTAACAATAATTGTTTGCGCGGGTGGTGGTAACAACTCTTTAAATCAAGTTTGCGAGCTTGAAGTAAACACCAATCCCATTGTATTTAACCAGTCGTCGAACAACATAACAAAACTACCGTCAGCTGCAACGCACTGACGCGTTTGAATCTTCCTTGATCATCATCAGAGTACGACGGCAAACTGACTATCGAGGATCAAACCACATTTGAAATATATGGAAATCAAATTTAGATATGCGGCTCTCACCCCAAAGTGCCCCAGGCATACATTGAACTTGACTGGAAATGTCGGCTGCACAATTTCTATGCAGTCACGAACATAAACTGTTTGTAGCTTTCGCCACATATACATATATGGGCAATACAATTTAACAATAGAGTAACAGGTGTTCAGAAATTGTTGTAATTCTCAATTTCGGTGAACTATAGCATAAATTGATATCCATCAGGTTGGTATCATGTACCGACTCGGAAACCATAGTGTTAGTACCATGTACCTTTTCGGTACAATAATGTTGGTATCGGTTACTAACACAATAGCCATAGTGTTAGTATCCTTTACAGACTCGGTATATATATATTATATAGTGTGAGTTAGCGTTGAAGTCGCATTGTCGTAGACTTTATATGATGTTAGCTTCACTATTGCAGGTTTACACATTCGTCTAGGAGATTGTACCGTCCTATTATTCCACATTCTTCACCCAAATATATAGTGGTTAAAGGGCGTAATACCGGCTCCTACTGATGAGTCGCCAGTAAGCACGAAACGAATGTGCATGAGATTATACTTTCCGTTCATGCTGCCTTTGGTTTATCCTTCTGGTCACAACTGAACTAATTTGTTACTAGGTTCGCAACACCTAATACATACTTGCATATTGTTAGCTCCTCGCAACAAACAGTATTTAATAGTAAATTAAACAGAACAATTTACCATACACCAGCATGTTCTGCACAGTATTTGCATTACAGCAGTTTTGTGCGGTTTCAATATAAATTATTAACAGTTCATGGCTGCTTTCAAGAATTAACAGGTTGGTTAGTCAAGATTCAAAAGAAAATGAATTTAACAAAGCAATTAACGATTTAATGTCTTATGGATATCCCAGACAGTTAATTGGATCAATTAATAAAAGTGGAATTAAACAGAAACAGACGTATTATGGGCCAGAAAAGAAAATAGTCTACCTAAACATCCCATTTAAGGGAGATTTAGTTTCCCGAATGGCACAAAATAAAGTTGAAACAGCATTAACACGCACATTTAATGCAGCCAAGCTACGAGTGTTATTTAGGGTAACACACTTGCCTTTACCAGCCGCTAATCTCGATATCAAATATTATTTACCAATATACATGCGTAAGTTGTCGATCAATTTACGTAGGACGATCGACCAGACGGTTAATAACTCGAATGAGAGAACATTGTAACTTAAACGCCTGTTTTAAATCAAATGGTGAATACACGTCTGCTATTACGCAACATATCATCGGAACATCGCACGTATGTTCTCCGGACGTAGCATTCAAAGTAATTACTAAATGCAATAACAAGAGGGAGTTAGCTACAAACAAAGATTTATGGATAAATAAATTGCAGTCAGATTTACGCAAGGTGAAGAAGTATGTTCGGGAATTGAGATTGAACTGGAGGTGATGCACGCAGTTGATTGGTTTTGGTTTTTCACACTCTCTCTTTATGTTCACATATTTCTATCATGTTTTGCTTTCCAATTTATGTATAAAGATATGTTCATTATTAGATACTTGAGGAGATAATGAGAAAGAAATGTTTCTTGAATCTGATAAAATTTCGTTTTGTTTTTGCACATAGTAAGGGTACTAATGAAATATATATATATATATATATATATATATATATATATATATGTATATATGTATATATATATATATATATATATATCAAGTAAGACTTTCTCTTTTTCTTCGAGTGTCTTCAATGTTCATTTCCACAACTAAATGAAAGTAGAAGAAACGGTATGTCTTACTTTTCACTTCGATAATTTCTATTACTCTGCTCAGACGTAGTTATCGAGAAATTTTGAATTTGGATGCGTGTAGGTGACTTGTTTTGCTGAAATAATCAGTGAGTCATTTATTTCATGTGTAAATTTTCACGAACAGGTCATCCAAAGATCTGGTCATTTAATCTTTCACCACGTTTACATTATTTATTTAATTAAGCTATCAATGCTTAAAAAAAGTTGTGCTAAAATTCATAATTATTAAACTTGTGTAACAGCATCGCAGATTTTACAAATCATATATATATATATATATATAGTGCCAGTATTTGGAAAATAATGTCTAAGATAGCAAGTGCATTTTGTCCATCAGACTGGATTCTCTCTTCTACAATGCCGCGTTTTGCATACGCGAGTTGTAGCTTATCACCAACAGTTTCACAAACATCCGGTTGATCCCAATTTCCATTTCTATATCGGTTTTATCTTCGATCGGGCTGGGCGATACAGAATGGGAAATTGGGATCAATCGGATGTTTGTGAAACTGTTGGTGCAACGCTACTTCCCGCGTACGCAGAACGCGGTATTGCAGAATGTTGAAGCTGGCATCCGAAAAAATTTAACAAATATGGTTTTTCTCTTATTTGAAACAGGTCAATTACTTGCCATGATTTTCCGCGGGCTGGTGCACATTTACTTCTAAATATTACACTCATAATCTGCACCACTCGAACTGTACACTACACCTATTTTTCATTTATAAACCAAAAGATGATTTTATTGGACTTTTCTTTGGGTGGAAACTTTTCGGCATTTCTCGGACATATTTTTCTGCATTGTGGAGGTCGTAAATTTTATCTCAATAAAATTTATAATTTTTCATACAGGCAATAGCTTACTTGACCACCAAACAGCATTAAATCAGCATAAATCACAAATGTCCCACTGCAGCATTAACAAAACATTAACTGTTTCGTGTGGTCCTTAAACGAACACTATGTCGTCCATTCCTAATGAGAGGTTGAGACAGTGCCAGTCTGACATCTCGCTTGTCCGCATGGTATGGGGAACTCTAACAAGCTTTCAATTGTCACTAGTATGGACAAAAGAATCATAAAAGCAATGACATAATCACATTACCGGTAAAATCGAGTCTCTAATGATGGTTGGAAAGGATATTCATTCCGATCAGCGAAAATGTCTTTTACTGACTTAGCAGATGTTCTGTAAGCTTTTTATTCGTAAAGTAGCAATATTTAATCAAACTTTAAACGCATGAGTTTGGTATTCTTTATGGTTGCATGATTTCAAGTTGTTTTCAATATTGAATTATTACGCCTATTTTTTGGAAATTTATACGTTTCTTCGATCAAGGTTACCTAAACGATTTTTATTTTCATGGATATGAGACGCAGTGTTGCTATTTAATGTGGAGGTGCCGAGAACATTTCGACAGAAATCTGTTTGGGGATTTATTTTTGTAACAATCACATACAATTTTGAAGGAGAAAAATATAAAAAAGACCATTATTGATTTGAGGTTCTTTTTTGGATAGTTGATGAACATTGAGAAATAATTAGCATATGGAAGCAGAGCTTTATTATACTGTAGGTTTCTGAGACACATTTTAAAAATAAAACTTTCGTCTCACCCGATTCCACCTCGATTGCAAAATCTGGAAACTTATACAGTAAACATTGCAACGTAAATGGATTCATTTGGATTAAATGCATATCTTATGCAACAGTGATCAGGAAGCGTTAAATGACCATGCAGAGAAACACACATGCACAAACAATTTACCGGTTGATATGCTATTCATGAATAAATTTCTTATTCTGATATTACTGCGAAGAAGAGCCGTTGCAACTAATTGCTCCTGCAATACGCATCTCCTTCTCACTTCTTACTTTAAGATATATTTGAAATGCACATAGTTTAGAATTTGATTTTCATAAAGCGTATTCGACTATGGCAGACGAGTTCTCTTTTTTATCTGTGTTGAGTCTATAACGTTATTACATTCATTCTTTTAAAGCAAGAATTAAAAAATGAGATGCTTATTGCTGACGAAATAAGTTGCAACAATATTTACACCCAGTTAAATAAAATGGATAATTTGTTCATGAACTGAGTGTATATGTGTGTGTCTCATCATGCGCTTTTTAGGTTTCCTGTTTGTTGTGAACATTTAAACAAGATTAATCTCCTTTAACTTAATACTTTTTCTATGCAAAGCACGAGATATTGCAATCGAATTAAGATCTGGCGAAAGAATCTGTTCGCTTGTAAACTGTCTTGAATAAGACTGACTTATTGGAAAGCCATGCCTGAATTGCATTTTTTTATAAATTTATATTATTAATGGAAATATGGACTGAACTTACCATTATAAATGACGAGCACATCTATGCATGTTTAAGTACATACATGCATACATATGCACATACATACATGGAAATTTACATATTAGCGTACAGTCACAAATAATTGCCTGCATAAATACGCACATACATTCACACATGTAGATATAAATACATCTATATATCCATCTCCACATGCGTACGGGTACATACATAAGTAAATATTTGCAAATACATATACATTACCACATAAATAAAAATATCCATTCATCTATGTATCCATACATAAATACACACATGCTCATATATACACATACATACATCCATGCGTACGTACATACTCATAGGTATATATAAACACAAATAAGTAAACAATGAAAGATGTATACTCACAGATACATAAATAGGCACAAATACGTACATGCGTACATACACACACGCATACATATATACGTAAGTAAATAAATACATGAATAAATAAATGCACATTTCTAAAATTTCTCTTATCTCCGACACAAGTATATTTTCAAGGAGACTAGCAATACTGCAGTTCGTGTATTGATAAAATTTTCGATTTTCGCGATGTTTATGTTCTTTGTTCTTGAACAGGAGTTCAAAATGGGTCGCCGCTGGCCCACATCAAAATGCTCGCCACTCCGGAGAATTTTGAACTTTGTCGAATACTCATCTGTCTTCTCACCTGTTTAAGCGAGGCACCCTCTTGCTTGAAGGTAAGTAGAGCAGCCTTTTACTAATCTTTTCATTAGTGTCAAAGTCTTATATCGCGTATAAACATAATGTGAACTTCTTTCATTGTGCGGAATGTATTGCTGCACACACACAGAGTAAATGAACGGGAAGTAGAAATCCCCGTAACAAGGCCTCCAGGAATGTGTGGACCATATGACCATAAAAATACAAACGCTGCCACTGAACTACTCGAGATGAACTGAAGGTGGCCTTGATTCAAGTCATCGTTGGAAATATTGAAACATCTTGATAATTTATATAATTAAATGAATACTGGGTGTACTGGCGGTGATAGCAATTACTTCAATCAAGGTTCCAATCTTGACATAAACACTTGTCCCATTAAGTAAATACATTTATCAGTATAAACTAAGCATTGTATGCGCTGAAAACGCAATTCATTCAGTAGACGGGTTTTGTCCTTATTGGGAACTCATCACGAACCGTCCAGAATTTGCTGCGGACAGGGCTCGAACCTGGGAACGTCTGCTTTGGTGTCTTGTGCCACATATTACGCACAATTTTCAGTTATATACTAACTAATGTTTCTTGAATGGGCTTTCCTTTAGGTGGGGCCTACATGACATCCCTATATACCTGAAGTTCCAACTAACCATTTTCAATCTACCATTATAGAACAGATATAACGTTACATTGGTAAGTGGTATTGAATTAAACATTTATATATTTAAACGAGCATTGGTTTCGCGGCAGTGATAATAGTAACAAATTGTTCAAGATTGCGATGTTGATATAAACACCTGTCCAATTATGTACATACATTTTCCATGTTGCATTAGCAATGAGAGAGAGTTTGTTAAGGCAGAGGCATCTTTTAGCGCATGTGACCTGAGGTAAATTATTTTCATGGACGAATCACAACAAATACATTTGTTAAACGAACATTGGTTGCGCGGGTGGTGATAACAATTATTATAATCAAGGTTGCGGTCGTGATATAAACACCTGACCCATTAATTACTTACATATGCCAGTATAAACTTTTGTTGTTTGCTTTTCACGGGGCCCGTGCCGGATTTCTAGAATGCGGAATGTGTCTTAAATTTGATCCGTGATTTGCAACGTCAGTCGTAATGTTGCTGGGAGAGACCTGCATTATTTCACTCACAAAACAATCTGATACGATGAGAGTTTGATTATCAAACATTCCATGCGAGGTGGATCTATTAAGTTTTAAGTTTTCATATTTTTCGTTCACCTAATTTAGGATTGACATTTGGTATTGTAGATCCATGCAAATCGTTTTTATTTTGTGCATCCTAAATCATCATTAGGCTTACGATAGCACACTGATTAATAAGAGGTGAAGATAAAAGGAAATTAATGCAATTTTTAAAATTCTAATCCACTTATCTTTATTTTATACTTTCATCGTTAAAGTTAGTTAACGTTAATCCCCTAAGATTAGTATAATTCGGGGGGAACAAAAAAATTTTTTGAACGTTATTATGCTAGCATGCCATCATACATGTATTGGTGTATATATATATATATATATATATATATATATATATATATATATATATATATATATATATATATATATATATATATATATATATATTCATAGTACGTTTTTCATGTGCAAAATAAGAAATATTATCAGATGCAAGAAACACTTTTCTGATTTTCTCATGTATCTACAAATAAACAACTCTTTATATATAAATTGACAGGCAAAACAAGGTGGAAAATTGTAAACCCACTCTCTTCATGTTTACTTTTCCTATCTTGTTTTGCCTTTCAATTTATAGATACATGAGAAGAAAATGAGAAGTAAGCGGCTCTTGTATCTGATAAAAAAATTTTTACTATGAATTTTACTAAAGCTCGCATTCCAAAGCAATATATATTACTGATGATGTTCATTGCCTTCGAATATTACGCATTATATTTCTTATTAGGACGAAAAAACACCTTAATAAAATTGTAAATTTCGAGACTACTAAAAACCACTTAACAATTTTTCATTTATACACATCCAGGGTTTTCATTTGATTATGTGGGTAACAACCAGTCTGACTCGGTTTTACTTCTATTTCTTGTTTGGGCTGATGAGTAAGTGCATATGCATGTTTCTGCGTGTGTCCAACAATTAGATACAGTTTGTGGCGGATAACTAATGTATGTGCAATTATGTATTAGGTGTTGCGCACCTAGTAAGAAATTAGTTCAATTATAATAATAAGGATAAACCACGGACAGAATGAACGAAATATAAAATCTCGTGCACATTAGTTTCGTGCTTACTGGCGACTCATCAGTAGGAGCCGGTATTACGCCCTTTATCCACTATTTATTTGGGTGGGGAATGGGGAAAATAGGACGCTACATTCACCTATACTAATTTGTAAACTTTAAATAGTGAAGCTAACTTAATATAAATTCTTCGACCATACGACTTTAACTCTAACTCAGTCTATATAATATATATACCGAGTCTGTAAAGGATACCAACACTATGGCTATTGTGTCAGCACACGATACCAACAGTATAGTACCGATAAGGTACATGGTACCACCATGATGGATTTCAGCGTATACTATAGTTCACAAAAGTTGAGAATTACAAATATTGTAATGTCTGAGATCTGGTCGTTCTCGTATTAATGGATTGTTATATATATATTGTTTATATATATATATATATATATATATATATATATATATATATATATAAGTTTATGCATATATTTATGTGAGTAAGTGGTTAATAGAGTTATTTCATTTGATCTTATAAAATCTCAGAGGCCTAACTCAAATTATTTTTGACTAGGGAATGTAAAATGAATTTAAAGAGATCCATATAAATGAGATGGCATCAGTTACTTTACAAATGTACCTGATGTGTACGATTGTGCTGTCACGAGTGTGAGGATGATTTAGAAATTGCGAAATCGAAATGCTGTGCATGGATGTACAGTATGTTTTGTGGCAGTTCTATTTTCCAGGATAATTTGTACCACGTTAGCGTACTGTCCTGAATATGCCTCCGACAGTGCTCGAACCAAGGCACGTCTGCTTTTGAGTCTATTGCTCTAAACACTGTTGTTTGTGGTCAATTCTACCGCATCAGAAATGCTAGGCTGCTTTAGCTGTACCAACGGCATAAAATTTCTATTTTGACATACTGAATAGCTATATGCGCTCATTATTACCTTTTATCGGTTGTCTATTATGCCTTAAAATGATTGCCATAATAATTTAAACAGATTATCGCGATAACTCCATTCGTTAATACTCTTTTCCGCATGGCGTCGGAGACCAGCCTTCTGCAGTTGCCAGCAAGACGAATGTCTCCGCCGAGACTGCTCCAAAAGCGAAAGACCTCACAAAATCGTGTAAGTTTTGCTTATACATAAAATTGCATTTAGATTTTCTCGAGTTCTGTATGACTGACCGTGTGCACTTGTACAAGGTAGACGCGGCGGATTGCCAAATATTTATCAGCCTGCTCGACAGACCACACGCTGTGGAACTTCATCGAATAAGCCATCTCCTGAGGCGGGGACTAGATGTTGTTCTGTACTAGACGTTAAAATATTTTGTGCTACAAGGAATTAATGATTGATGATGGGGAGATAGGCCGAACTCGCTAAAATTTCTCTTCAGTAGCATTTCAAGGGCTGTTAGCAAGACAGTGGACCGCGTTCTGATCTGGAACACGTTTCAAATACTACTGTGCACGTGGAAAATAATGCTAATTTTCAGGCATTTTTTGAAATTAGGAAATCTACGCCTTAGCTTATTTTGGTTTAAAAGAAAGCGATTACTTTATAATTTTTGTGGCTTCTTTGTCACATTTTTGCGCAATGTTAGAATCGCCCATGGCAACTCATCTACACATCATCAAAATCGGTAGGAACAGCATTTCATCAGCATAAAGCGTTGTAGCGCGGCATTGGTTTTAGTCTTGCAATCACTCAGAACTAAGAGTAAGTGTGCTGTTTTGATGCTCAATCGCACAATCGATGACATTACACAAATATGATAAGTGTCGGTGTGTTTTTTGCTGCATCGAAAGTGGTCACTGTTGCTATCCCTAAAGGAAGCGCTAAATATCGTATGAATTTTAGCCTTAAAAAAGGCCCCGTAGGAAGTTTCGCCGGTGATGGCTCGTCAAAGAACGGCCGAAAGGAACCGATAGGTCTGTAAATGCGTTTTTTGCCTAATGTCTGCTAACGCTCAGCCGACAACTACTTCAGTTTAACTGAAACGAATAAATGGATTTACAATGTTTTTGAAGTGTTGGCAGCTATAGTGTGTCATGCACCAACTCTCCGTCGCCTAAACGAGGATCGACAGTCTGCTTAACTTGAAGACTTTAGACTTGATGCATAGTGCAATAGCCGCGCTATTCTGTGGCGGTTTGTTAATACATTAGCAAAAGCACCTGCAGACAGAATAGTACGTCCAGAAATCTTGGCGGAAGCCAATCTTGAGCTCATTGGAATATTTAGGTAAACGAATTATTAGACGACTGGCGGCAGAGCAAAGTTAAACGCGCTCAAAGATTACGCATAAAATTGGCTGCAAAGACAGCTTTCGAAGCGTTTAACCTCGAAGCGTACAAGGTGAACACTTATATAGCACAGTAAATAGTTCTCTGGAGGCCGTCTACATTTTTACCGTCAGAAAAGTATCGTAAGTTTCAAGGAGATCAACAAGCCACCACCATCACCACCACGGATAACCACACCAGGGAGTTTTACGACGACCTTAGCAAAGGCAACATCGACAGCCTAATTAATCAACGAGGGAGCAATTGTAAATCTTTGTCGAACGCCGGTGTTTGCGAGCTTCAAGTAAACACCAATCCCATTGTATTTAACAAGTCATCGAACAACATAACAAAACTACCGCCAGCTGCAACGCACTGACGCGTTTCGACCTTCCATGATCATCATCAGAGTACGACGGCAAACTGACTATCGAGGATCAAACCGCATTGAATATATATGGAAATAAAATTTAGATATGCGGCTCTCACCTCTAGCAGTCTCGCATACATTGAACTTGACTGGAAATGTCGGCTGCACAATTTCTATGCAGTCACGAACATTAGCTGGTTGTAGCTTTCGCCACGCACACATATATATAGTCAATATAATTACAAAATAATTGATTGCGCGGGTGGTGGTAAACTTTATTTAAATCAAGTTTGCGAGCTTGAAGTAAATACCAATCCCATTTTATTTAACCACTCGTCGAAGAACATAACAGAACTACCGCCAGTCGCAACGCGCTGACGTGTTTCGACCTTCCATGATCGTCGTCAGAGTACGACGGCAAACTCACTAGCGAGGATGAGACCGCAATTCTTATAGAAGAAAAGCAATATTAGATATGCGACTTTTATTCCTTGTGGTCTCGCGTACATTAAACGTGACTGCCGATATCAGATGAACAATTTCTAGCAGTCACGAAAATTAGCATTTTGCTGTTTGTGTCGCATGTTAATAAGTTACAGTTAAACTGTCATTTCTTGTGCGGTTGGCGATAACAACTTTATAAATCGCAATTTTCTCAACAACCACACATTTAGTGATAGCTAAGTTATATATGTTATATACATGCAGTTAAATCTGAAAAGGATATTTTTTGTTCCGGAATGGAAATTTTGCAGCTGACATTTCCAGCGAAGTAAAATGTATGCAAAAGTATAAGAGGTATGAGCAAAATATCAGATTTTCCATAAATTATGTATGAATTGCATTTTGGTCCTTGCTTGTCGGATTGCCGTCGTACTATGATGATGATCATGGAATGTCAAAACGCGTCAGTGCGTGCGACTGTCAGTAGTTTTACCATGTTATACGAATGGTCAGATACAATAATAGTGGTATTTATCTCAAGTTCACAAACTTTATTTAAATTATAATACCATGGTAGGTATCAAGATGGCTAAAGCCACCAATTTTGTGGACTAGCGCCATAACGCCACACTTTCATGCCTTTGAGACGTATTTTGCCTTCTAAATTGCGAAAAAGAGCTTCTGTAATTTCTTCGGAACTTGCATTACACTTATTTTGAGAAGTTCATAAAGAAAATTATCGATTCGTGCAGCTGGCTGTCCCTCGTGGCAGTGCAAGCTTCTGCCACTTTATCAGAAGCAAAATTTTAGAATTTCATATTCTTGCAATGTTAAACGAACAACGCCGTTGAAAATATGTGGAGGAACACCCAGACTAGCCTCGCTACAGAATCCGTTTGCGCTAGTGTCCCCTGAAGAAGTTGCCACGTTTCAACAGTGTTCTTTAATTATTAGCAAAATTATGCAATTGCTGTTGTTTATCCGCTGCGTGGCTGAAAGCGAGCATTTTGCACAGCTTACGAATCGGGAGGCTACCTATTTTTGGTTTGCAGCAGATGCCGTGAGTTGAACAGCTTTGGTGTTAGTTGAGGTAACAAACGAACTCCCAGATTTTACCATAAGAAGACAGGCCGAGGCTTGCTCAAGTCCTTACTTATTAGCGCTAAAGATACTGTTTGGTATGCTCTCGGCTTTAGTTACATGTGGTCTGGCAAAAGCGTTGACTTCCTTGAAGTTCTTATTCATATTTGTAGATTTTTTCAATTCACCGTTAATCGGATGGAATACGGATGGCTGCATAGAGAAAAACTTCAATCGTATCTCGATGACCAAAAAGGCTGCTAATATAGATACTTTTAACCAGTTGAGCGCTAGTTTTATGCTATCGCGTTCTGGAAATAGGAAAAAATATCTGCTTACCAAAAAATTGTAGATCTGAGTACGGTGACATGTCGCCATCCAACCTGCATTGGTTGCGTTGCTGTGCTTTATTGCAAGATGTCACAAGTCGTGCCAACAGTCAGATTGGCGAGCTGGAATTCAGTTGTCTACAGCTCAGTTTCTCGCGCGGCCCTGACCTTGTTTGGCGTTCAAATCACTCAAAACCAATAGGATTTCCGAACCCCGTTCAAGGTCAGAGGACAAATCTGACAACTTTTCACAAAAATCATTCTTTACGTCAGTAGTATGGTTAAGAATTGACTCGTGCACGGCTCTTCGATCAAGTAAAGCGTTATATGCACCACTGGATAGCAGGAAGGAAACATCATACCTGGTTGAATTACTCTTGCGTTGGAATGAGAGGAGAATTGCTTTTTATAGTGAATTAGGCTCGAGCGAGTCATATTTTAAAGAGCTCAAAGCGTCTCTGATCTTCTGGAGACAGGCATAGTTGATATCGCCTTTGTCGAAATCGCTGGCCTAGACAACCGCCTGCCTCATAAGGCAAGGTCCCTCACATTTTATGAAATAAGAAGATAACCTATTTTTGGCTTAATTGGCACAAGGGTATCGGCACAATTTGTTGGAAGTCCATAGTTTGGCTTTTGTTTTGCTCAGATAAAAGCGAGATGGCGTCGCCAGTCGCCTAGACATTGTGCATTTGTGCACGGATTTTCATGATTTCTATTTTCGGAAAAGAGAAGCTTATCACACGCTTATAAACCGATGGTTTAAGGATTTAATTTAGTACCGTCGTTATTTACTCTCCGATGATAACTTAATTCATAGAAGGGTTAGCCCAGCTACTTCATGTGCGAGTAGTATCATCGATCACTTGATCCTTTCGCATCGTACATCGGCTAGCCAAACTGGGATGAGTGCAGATCTGTGAAATCTAACGGCAAACAGTGTCTATTGGAGTGGCCTAATTAACACTGCTTTTTGGCGAACTCTTTTCTGACACCTCAGTGCGCACGATTTTAATGCTTCCAGCCAAGAATTTCTGGACTCCGTTGGACCCCATATTAAAAATCTGATCGGTGCAGTATTACCAAATTCGATTGTGGCTAGCATAGTATGTGTTTCTCATATCGTGGGCGTATTAAACCAACCAAGTGATGATGGAGAAAACAACGCATAGACTTAGTAGCTTCCATCATTATGCTTTTACTGAATTTCCATCCAATTCGGTCCATAGTCGAGCGCTTTGACAACGGCTATTTTGGTTGATTTCGGCTGTTAACTTGAGATTGTGTTGAGCGACGCGCAGTTGCCAATTGTTTGCCTAACTTAATTGCCTGACCCATTAATTAATTACATATGTCAGTATAAACTATGAATTGTATAGCGTAGAAAAGGCAATTCATCCAGTAGACCTGGTTTCATCCTTAATGGGACCTCATCATGTATCAAGATAGCAACTTTGATTATATTAATTGTTATCACCACCCGAGCAACCAATATTCGTTTAATTATATAAATGTTTATTTCAATACCATTTCCCTATGTAGTGTGGTGTCTGTTCAGTAATGACAGATTGGGCATGGTTAGTTGGAACTTTGGGTCTAAATGGATGCCATATGAGCTCCACCTAAAGGAAAATTGACTAACCAAGTTACATTAGTTAGTATATAACTGAAAATTGTGTGTAGTGTAGTGTGCGGCAGGATAGCTCAGTGTTTAGAGCACCAGATTCCGAAGCAGACGTGCCCAGGTTCGTATCCTGTCCGCGTCAAATTCTGGCCAGTACTTGATGAGTTCCCAATAAGGACGAAACCGGTCTACTGGATGAATTGCCTTTCTACACTATACAATTCTTAGTTTATACTGACATATGTAAGTAATTAATGGGTCAGGTGTTTATATCAAGACCGCAAACCTTGATTATAATAATTGTTATCACCACCCGCGCAACCAATGTTCGTATAATTATATAAAAGTTCAGTTCAATACCATTTCCTCATGTAATGTGGTGTCTGTTCAGTAATGACAGATTGGGCATGGTTAGTTGGAACTTTGGGTCTAAATGGATGCCATATGAGCTCCACCTAAAGGAAAAATTGACTAACCAAGTTACATTAGTTATATATAACTGAAAATTGTTTGTAGTGTAGTGTGCGGCAGGATAGCTCAGTGGTTAGAGCACCAGATTCCGAAGCAGACGTGCCCAGGTTGTATCCTGTCCGCGGCAAATTCTGGCCAGTACTTGATGAGTTCCCAATAAGGACGAAACCGGTCTACTGGATGAATTGCCTTTTCTACACTTTACAATTCTTAGTTTATACTAACAAATTTAAGTAATTAATAGGTCAGGTGTTTATATCAAGATCGCAACCTGGATTATAATAATAAACTGAGAATTGTAAGAATAATAGTTATCACCGCCAACGCAACCAATGTTCGTTTACGAATAAATGATGTTTTAGCTTTATGAACAACGCTTTCTTAAGAAAGTTGTTAAAATATTTCTGCGATTAGCCGTCTTCTTCTCTAAGTAAAATCGACAACGTTTTCAAATTGTTGCCGTAGGCCCTCCCTCGAACCGCTTCGACATGAAACAGGATTAATAACTACTGCCTTCCTACTCTCCAGATTAACGAGGAAACTAATTAGGATTTATGGCATCATAGAAAGAGGGAGACACGAACACTATTGCTTGCAATATCAGTCATTGGGTTTCGCCGCACGCTACATTAAATAATCAAGATTAGCTTGAATTGACGAAAAATTTAGGGAGCCATTAATTTGGTGCCCTTTACAGTCTCGGTGTATGTTTTATGTCGTGAGTTGGCTGTGAAGTTGCATTTTCGAAGACTATGTGAAGTTAACTTCATTTCTGCTTGAATGCACATTCTTATAAGAGATGGTAATGTCCACTTCTACCACATTCCTTGGCTAAATATATCGGTGGCTTCGGGCGTAGTGTCGGCCCCTAATGACGAGTCCCCAGTTAGCATGAAACGTGTTTGTACTTGTGATTATATCATTTGTTCATGCTGAATTTGGCATATGCTTCTGATTCTATTTTGAAAAACGTGCTACGCAACATCTAACGCATAATTATTTATATTATATTATATTTATATATGTATATACATATATAATTATGCATTATATATATATATATATATATATATATATATATATATATACATATATGGATATATATTTATATAAATATATATATATATATATATATTCTTGTTATTAGGAAACACAAATAACAAAGTGGATAAAGGCCATTTATTTCGTGAATACTAATCATCTCTTATACAATCATACATATTTATACATTTTGGGTTTTCAATTGATTATGCTAGTGGTAACAAATCTGACTCGTTTTTACTGCTGTTTCATGTTTTGTCTAGTTGGTGAGTGTGTATGCGTTTGTGTTTGTGTGTATGCATGTTTGCATGTAAAAGTCATTCTCGCAGTATTGCGAAGTGATGTCTGAGATCTTGTCATTATTGTTTTGATAGCTTGAGAATTAACCATTTGTGCGCATTGTTCACTGTTACATATACAAGTGCTATTTTTCCCAGTGTAGTTGATCGTTTCACCTTGTTGCGCAAAGTTATCATTTCCACATGGTAACAGCGCCAGTGTGGATTGCAGTGTTAAACGCTCACATTGTTTGGAGACTTCTGTCATCGTATGCGCCTCTGTTATTTCCACTTCAGTTTGTTGCCAATCCGATTGTATGTTTGTTGATTCTAGTCGAGGGCCTGTTTGTTCTTGACTGGATACTAGTAGATTGTTGTTGAATTTTGTTATTCTTGGCCAGTCGATAAGAATATCATGTTGATGAAACTTTTGAATATTAAGGTCAGGTGCTTGTTGTTTTATGTAAAGGGCTTCGTAGATAAATAATAATTTTTCTGATTTTGCTTTATGTAGAATTGTGAAATTGGTCGAATTGACAGGGTGCCCCGTTGCCAATATATGATCGGAAATAGTTGATTTTCCTGACGGTGGCAAGCCTTTGTTAATCAATTTCTGTGGCAAATGTTGCTGGATTCTGCTTATCAATTGCTTCTTCGTACGTCCGATATATGTGCTACCGCACATACATGAGAATTTGTAGACTATGAATGATTTGGCTAGAATTGGCATCCAACCTCATGATTCTCTGTGTGCTAAATGACATATTAACTTTAACACTGGGAAAGTTGTCCTTAGTTATTCTATTTAGCCGCCGTGCAATTATTGAGGCTGGTACGTCGCCTCTAAATGGTAAGTTTAGGAAAACCTGCTTGCCGGTATCCTCTCTAGTACGAATTTGCCGTGGTCTGATGTTGACATCAATGAAACGCTCTGGGTAGTTGTTCATTAGCAAACTTTTCCTGAGGTAGCCCAGTTCTTCCTCAATCTTGTGTTCAGAGCAGATCTTCCTGATTCTGTTTGCTAGGTTGTTTACTAAGTTTCTTTTGTGGGATTTTGGCACACTACTGTTGTAGTGAATGTATTGTCCGGTGAAAGTGGATTTTCTATGTATGGCCAGTGTCAAATCTCCGTTTGCTTCTCGAGTGAGTTTGATGTCAAGGAAGGGAAACTGTCGTCTTTCTCTACCTCGAGAGTGAATTTGATGTCTGGATCGACTCCATTTGCTTGTTTGAGGATTTCGGAAGGGTCTGCTGCTTCTGAGATGAACAACAAGATATCATCTACATACCTTTTGTAGAGTGCGCACTGGTCAATTATACCTTTTAGGCTCGTTTTTTCCAGGTGATACATGTATACATCTGCCAGGAGGGGTGCGATGCAACTTCCCATAGCTACACCATTGATCTGACGGTAGTATATCCCTTCGAATGTAAATTGCACGTTTTTAGT
>JAQBSW010006214.1:0-50501 GCA_029291075.1 Eudiplozoon nipponicum
AAAGAAAGAATATTCCTCTCTGCGAGGTCAGATAAGAAATGCATGACAGAGTTCGAACCAAGTTAAGCAAAAATATGATGAACCATAAGTGCAGGGCTTAAATATGCTTGTTGGTTGCTTCAACAATGATATGATGCCAGGTAACCACTAGGAATTGCTACACAAATTGTTAGCTCTAGTGGATGGTCATAGCACGTGAGGCAAAATAGAGCAGTGTAAGTTTTTGGAGCCGCAGCGTGAAGATTTCGAGGTAAATCGCCTCTGAATTTGCCAGGTTTAAGATAAAAATCTAAGCAGGTTGGATCGTTGTCAATGTGTTTGTATACGACCAAAGGAGCTAGAGTGCTCGACGTTGTGGTCATGACATTTGTAGAGTGGTCTTTGTGAAATAGATAAAGTTGAGATATGCATTGAAAGTGGCCTGTACCATGATATGAAGCTGATCACTACTTAGTGTTGCTACACGAAAGCGTTAGCTCTAAGTAGCTGGTCATACCAAAATAGGCAGTGTAATGTCATGTGTGAGAAATACATTATAATGTAAAAATATATACATTAAAATCAAAGGTAATTGCATAAAAAAATATGTACACGAACATTGCCTCAGAGATGGCATAATACCAAAGAACTGTTCAAAAATGCTACACAATTGTTAACTAAGAACAGCTGGTTATGCCACGTGAGACAAATACGAAAAATAATGGAATGTTAAAAAATTTTATAGTTAATGTTAATGTTTTAATAAAATTAATTACGCGTTATACAAAGCAGGTTTAGATTGTGGGCAGACGGAGCCTGAGACGTGTGTAGAAGGTTGAACGCTCTCAGGATCAAGTGGTTCGATAAACGGTTTCAACCTGTCTATGCTTACTGATGTCGGTGTAGCGCCTTGCATAATGATGAAGTATTTTGGCTGTCTTAGTAAAATCGGGTAAGGACCGCGATACTTGGGTTGTAGTGGTGCAACAGCATTATTGTTGCGAACGAGTATTCTCTTGCAGCTGTGGAGCTGTGGGTGAACGAAGACTGGACGAGGCGTGTGTCTCGGCTGCTGTTCGGACATGTTACCGAAATGAAGTCGAAGGCGGGTAGCTTCGTCTTGTGGGTCATCTTGTGCCGGTAGTAGACGTGGGAGCTGACTAGGCAGGCGTAGATCCATGCCATACAAGAGTTGTAACGCAGACGTTTTAATGGATTCACGAGTACGGGAACACATGGCAAGCAGAACTAAAGGTAGTGCATCAACCCAGTTGCCATTAATGGACGAGGATGCTAAAGCTGCTTTGAGTTCCCTATGCATTCTCTCTACCATGCCATTAGCTTGGGGATGGTAGGCAGTCGTCTAGCGTAAGATGCATCCCATGTACCGCAAGGTGGTTTTGAAACGATCAGATGAGAAGCAAGTGCCTCTGTCCGTGATGACCTCATTGGGAACACCGTAATTGGATATCCATGCAGGGATAAAACCGTTAGTTACTTCGTCTGCAGAAATGGTGCCAAGAGGTAATGCCGCAGGCCACCGTGTTAATCTATCGATCATAGTTAGAAGGTAGCTGAAACCTTGAACCTTTGTCAGATAAACTATGTCGATGTGGACGATGGCTAGGCGAGAAGTAGATCGAAAATATTGCAACTTAGAACGAGTGTGTCGTGTGATCTTGTTTTTCTGACAAATTGCACACTCTGAGACCCATCGTTTAACATTCTGCCTATGTCTGTGACCGCAGAAACGATCTGCAAAAAGTCGGACAGTCGCTTGGCTTCCTGGGTGAAAAATTGAGTGAATTGAATCGAAAACTTTTCTCTGAAGGCTGGTCGGCAGAACTGGCTAGTTGGGCTGCGTACCCGTGAAGTAAACAATTGGTAAGCCTTCCCACAGACGGCATATGAACTTGGTTGGGTGACGGGCTATTGATCTTTGAATATGAATGTCACCGCGTTGTTCAGTTTGCAGGAGAGTTGGCGTTAGTGCAGGTTCACTGAGTGCCACGGAGTTGACAGTGAATGGTGACGGCGAAGGTGGTTGTAGAGAGACGTCTGGCCTAGACAGGGCATCTGCAATGAAGTTCTGTTTGCCCTTGACGTAAAAGACGTCAAATTGCCATTCGCTTAGACGAGAAAGCTGTCTTTCCACTCTGGCAGGGTACTTGGCGATAGATAAAGTTGCGTTTCGAAGTGCGCTAACTAGTGGTGCATGATCTGTGAAAACAACAAATCTGCTACTGCCAATGATGCTGATAAAATGGCGCACTGCGTCGTGGATGGCGAGAAGTTCTCGGCCGAAAGTGTCGTACCTCGTTTCTACTGGTTGGAGAATACGAGAGTAGAAACTGATAGGCTTCCAAACTCCGCCGATCTCTTGTTCCAAAGTGGCTCCAATAGCGAATTCAGAAGCATCTGTCGTGAGTAGAAATAGCTTTTCGAAATCTGGATGCGTTAGCATTGTGGCATTTGCTAACGAGTTGATGGCAAGTCGAAGTAATTCCTCGTCTTCGGATGACCAAGCAATGATGGAATTTTTGCTAAGTCCTTTTTGGTTCCGCAGGTGCCTGCACAAAGGATAAAGTTGTTTTGAAAGTCCTGGAAGGAACTTGCGATAATAGTTTAGAACTCCCAGGATTTTCTGCAAATCGCTCAAAGTCCTTGGTGACTTGATATTCTTGATTGAATTCGTCTATGACGGCAACGGTTGAATACCTTGGGCCGTGATACGATGCCCTAAGAAGTCGACGGATGAAGTTGCAATCTGCGTCTTGTCACAGTTGATCTTGAGTCCGTGGTTGGATAAGCGTGAGAGGACATTTCGTAGATGTTTCGCATGAGATTCTAGATCTGGACTGAATACAATAATGTCATCGAGATATGACATACAATAAGCAGAGTCGTCGCGAAGATTGTTGTCTATGAATCTTTGAAATGTCTGAGTAGCACACTTGAGTCCAAAAGTCATGTAAAAATATTCAAAAAGGGCCAAATAAAGTGATGACTGCAGTTTTCTCGATATCCTCTGGTGCTACCGGTATGTGATGGTAGGCTTGTCTGAGGTCAATCACTGAGAAGAAATTGCTGCCGTTGAGTTTTTCAAGTAAAGTGTTGATATTTGGAATAGGATATGCATCAGATTTTGTCAGTGAATTTAGCTTATGGTAGTCTCCACAGGCTCTGTACGATCCGTTTGATTTAGAGACTACGTGCAGTGGTGACGCCCATGAACTTTTCGATGGTCTGATGATTCCCTCTTCCAAAAGCCTTCTTGGGCAGCTTTCAGCTTAGCAGGAGCCATTGGTCGCTTCTTGAGTGCAATAGGTTGTCCTTCTGTGACGATATGATGAATCGTGTTGGAGACTCGTAGCTCTGACTTGTTAAGATCGAAAAGCGATTTGTATTTTCGAAGAGCTGCTGATATCTCTGCTGAATGATGCACTGGGGTTGGCTGAATGACCTGTAACTCCAAACGCTCGGAGGCAAGTGTCCAAAAATGTTGTTCGAGTCTGGTGGAGGGGTCGATGATTTTTTGATTGGCAAGATCAACAATGAGCCGAAATTTTAGAAGGAAATCAAGGCCTATTATATTATGTGAGACCTTGGCAATGATGAAGATGTGGGAAAATTCACGTCGTAGACCTATGTTGAGTGTGCGGTATTGGCAGCCATAAGTTGGTATGGGCTCGCCTGTAGCTGTTGCGAGAAGAACGCCTAGCGACATCTCGGCCATTGAATCACCTTTGAGAACTGAGACTGCCGCACCTGTGTCTACGATGAACTCTTCGCCAGTTTTGAAATCAAGAAGGTGCAGAAGTTCGTTGGGCTGTTTGGCCGGGTCATGCGAACAAGTAGGCTGGTGATTGCGACCGGCATTGTCTGTTTGGTTGGCAAGCATAAAAAACCTCAGGTGGTTATAACACCAGTTCTTCGGAGCATATTTATTAAAGGATTGCGGAGATCTCGATCGCCGCCTATCATTATAATTTGATTTGGAAACGAATTTTGGTCGAGCATTCACTTGATTTATCTCGGATTTGGTAATGGCCAATCCTTGTAGAACTTTGGCCATGTTCGCCACTGTTCTCTCTAAAGAGATTCTATCATCTTGCGGGGGTGAAGAAAAGGATGATGGATTCACTTTGGGTTCCAAAACCCTATATTCTAACTCACATCTCTCAGATAAGTCATCTATAGAGAGAGTGTTGGGGAGCTGTCTGGCAAAGAGTTTTAATGTTTGGGGAAGATTGTTAATAAAAACAACCTTAGCCTCATGGTCAGAAATGTTGGTTTTATACCAACGTTTCCGTAATTCCCTCAGTATTTCTATGGGGCCAAGATTTGGCATATCTAACTGCGCATATTTGTTTATTATCTGCTCAGTTTCCGTGGGTCCAAGCAAGGATTCTACCTCGTTTTGTAGGCCCAAAATGGGATTAGGTAGCTTCCTAATGGCCTCAAGCTTAGGATAAATCCGTCGCTGCAATTCAGAAGGTAGTTTAGCAAAAACCTTCGACAGTTTTTGATGACTGTCATAATCAGGAAACGGGGAGAAAGCGGAGTATACGCGCATAAAGAATAGCTCACTATCTCCATCCCAAACAGAAACATCAATATCTAAAATTGGACCTGACATTTTAACAATCTTACGGGATCTTAAAAGCATAAATTTATAAGCAATATGAAAATATTTAAATATACTTTAATGAAACGTTTACCCACAAACAGCTTCCACAGTTGAATGAGCGCAGAACAAAAGCACGTTTTGTACGTAGGAAAGATGAACAGAGGCCCCGTCGGCCTTTGATGCCAATGTATTATTATTTTCCATAGTTGAATGAGCGCAGAACAGTACGGACGGTGCAGTTTTGTACGTAAGAATGATGAACAGAGGCTCCGTTTATTATTATTATACACCCCAAAAAAATCACAAATCCACGAATATACCCTACAGAATTCCAGAAAACCACGATCACGGTAGAGAAAAACGCAAATGTTAATCGATTTTTATCCCAAATAGATGAAAAAGGAAGTCAATTTTATTTATACCAAAAAAGTCAGAACAATAATCAATATCCTGGCGCGGTCGCCAATTTTGTAAACGCCCCGGCTTCAAGTAAATGCCGTACGACGTTACAAACTCGGTTAAGGTGCTCTGAATAGAGATTAGTTACTGATATGGGGGCCCTTAAGAGGGCCTGGTAATGCGTTCTCTTGAAGTCTTCAGAGTTTGAAGATGTCCTTGAGCCTTGGGTGGACTCTGGTTGAGTTGTCGCTCCCGTGCTTGAGCTGTAATCACGATGTGGATAGCGTCCTGCAGGTTCTGCACTTAATTGGCTCGTCTCTCCGGTATACCGCAACAAGATGAGTCACGGATGTAGTTAGTTGTTGGTGAAACTATCAAATCACCAGCGTAGGTATTGACAGCCGACAGAACGCACACGCGTGAAGCAGGTAGAATGCAAATGCCACAACTGACTTGAATGGTAAATTACCGTGCTTAAATAGCATGCAATATGTCTACTTGCACACTATTGGTTAAACGTGGTTAAACGACATCCGTGGCGAGAGATTAAATTTCGTTGAAGTTCTGCAGTAACTGGCTTAATAATAATAATAATAATTATACATTTATTTGGCATCAAAGGCCAACTGGCCCGACCATTGAGATAAAAAATCAAGGGTAGGATATGTGGAGGTGAGTGGAATTGTGACTAGCAAATTATTTGATGGCAGGGGGGTTTAGGAAGGGAAATGTTATCAAAAACGTCAAGATAGTTCAATCTGGTGAAAAATAAATAAGAACAAAATTACATTTGACTAGACAAGATCAATTGGAGAAAGTCCATGAATTGTCAGAGCTTCGAGGTAAAAGTGAGTTCGAAAATAAAGATAATAAAGATGGTGGATCGTAGGCAGACATCGGTCGATGGAGTCCATTGTCGTGGAGATTCAGTTGATGGAGCATAGCGAGGACATGGATGGAATCTGTCGGATTGAAGACGAGCTTCTTGCACGGGTCGCAGGCATCCGTAGAACGAGGTTGTGATTGAAGGAAGGCCAGGGAAAGTCGATGTCCTGTTGGGTTATCGGTCCTCCGCTGAAACAAGAAAGAAAAGAATTGGATGAGGAAAACTTAGTAAGGTATCCACTACGTGGATATGATGGGGTCACGAATGGGTTGAGAAGAGGTATCAGTGAGTCAAAAAAAAAGGATGAAGACCAAGGAGGTAAAGTGGAAGATTATTGAAAGGATCAACTGTAGAATAGAATAGAATAGAATATCTTTATTTGGATTCAAGCCTCAAATATTCCAGCAAATAATAAAATTGGAAAATGTACAATATATATAAAAAAAATTAGCACATCACATAAAAATGTGCAATTAGTCATATATAGATAAGTATATTGCACTAGTTGTACTATAAAATAAATCAATATCAGAAAGTTCGGCTGTAGAGAAATAAAGATACATCATCATAACAGGAACAATTAAGGTATAATTCGAGTGTAACATTATGCATAAAAATTAGAGAACCATGACTAGCAATTGATTGTATGTATTGGTAACTAACATGATGATATAATGCATAACATTTCAATTATGATAAAACAAACTTGGAAATGAAAATCTCAAGAAAATCTGTTTTCGATAACATTTATCCTTGTCTTTTATTCAACCACGAGAAAGTATTATCATAATCAAAATAAAAAATATCAGCAGGATTGTAGACTTTTTCAAGTTCAGTAGATAAAAATTTAAAAGACATCTTAGATGGAGGCATTTCTCTAAGCCCCTTTGGCAATTGGTTATAAATTTTGTAGATTTTCGAGAAAGAGAATAACTTGCTCGCAACATTCCCCACCAAAGGAGGAGATATTGCCAAATGTCCAGATCTAGTTCCAACTTCATGACTCTTTCTTATCGGAGTCATATAGGCACCAGTCCACTGGTTCAGATGGAAAACTTTTATGCAATAGCACATCCTCCGAAACCACAAAGATTGCAATGACACAAACTGTAATCTAGAGGCGTATATAGTGCAGGAGATAGGACTAATTTGTTTCACAACTTTTCTTTGTACAGCTTCTATCTTATTGGACAAACCCTTTTTAATGGATTCCAAGTAGCGACAGCATATTCTAGTATCGGTCTAATCCATATTATATACATTTTAAGTTTTATGTCATTCGATAAGATATTTCGATTTATTAGTGCCCATCTTTTCTTGGCACTGCCTACTATACTTTCAATATGTCTCTCAGCAGAAGCTGTACATTGAATAGTTATACCTAAATCCTTAATTTCTTGCATAAGTTTAATTTCAAACACATCATTAATCACTGCATCATGAAAATAAACATAATGAAAGTTTGTTCTGTTACCTATTTTTAAAGCTCTCGTCTTTTTATTGTTTATTCTCAGCCCTAGTGTAATCAAATATCTACTCAAATCATACAAATCTAATGTCACATTATTTTTGGAGAATTCGACATTTTTTGGATCAATTGGGAAGATTATTTTTAAATCATCAGCGAATTTGCAAACTCGACCGTTAAGGATCTTAGTTTCCAAATGTGCAAATACGATTTTAAATAAAATTGGCCCCAAACTTGATCCCTGTGGAACTCCACTCGTTACTCGTTTCGATTTTGATATCAAATCGTTTACTTGAATACTCATTCTTCGATTATATAAATAGTATTTAAGTAATCTAAAAATATTCGGATCAATATTCAACAAACTAATCGCATTCAAAATAGCATCAAAAGATGTAGAGTCAAAAGCTTTTAAGATATCTATAAATACAATTAATGCATCTAACTTATTCTCATCTAATGGAATTACATGTTTCCACATAGAAAGCATATTGGTAGTTGTCGATCTATCTTTCGTAAAGCCATGTTGACATAGATCAAAATCAGCCGGCAACATACATTCTAAATGATCTAGTATCAATCGTTCTATTATCTTCAAAAACGAAGGGATAATAGAGATTATTCTATAATCACTTGGGCACATTGGCTTACTTACTTTTGGCAATGGCTTAGCTACTATCGTTAGTATATCGTTCTGATCTTTGCCGAATTATCAGCAGTGATGAATTAATTTCGTTATCAATGAGATCTAACTTCATTTGTTTAATACTATTGATAAGACTACACTTTATTATATTATCTCGTCTAATTCTTAGTTTACACAATTTCCTATTAATTCGTTTCGGTATAATGTCCATAAACTTAGATGCCTGAAATAAAATAGATAATAACGATGAAACCGAAGAAACAAATTCGTCAGTGTTCAAGAAATGAAAACTTTCATAATCAATCAGTATACTTAATTCTCTAAAAAGATTCCAGTTGATTCTGGAACAGTGCACATGTGCATTTTCAAAATTTAGTTTTTGTGTTTTGCTACTCAAGGTATTCCATTGTAAAATCATTTGTTTGTGATCCAATTCTTTTAAATAATTAACAACATCATAACTGTGTGATTTCACCATTTCAATTTCTAAATATACATGATCTAAGCATTGCGAACGTCTAGTTGATTCATTTATAATCTGCTTGAGATCATGATTAGAAAAAAAATTGATTATTTCACAGTCATGTAACTTATTAAAGTCACCTACCACTACATTATAGCCATGACAGTCAAAAATAGCTTGAAAAGAATTGGTAAATGTTTGATCATCATATAAAGTAGCATATGGCGGTCTGTAAACCGCGGTTAAAATCAGATTATAATGTAGGGGTACTTTTCGCTGTTGCTATCTCGTTCCTGATTTTGTACCCCTACTACTTATCAATGGTTGCTATTATTACTACCCGAGCATCCAATCAGTCTGTTCCTTTTCAGATGGTTAATATTAGAAGGCCGAAGAAAAGTTTCATGTATATATTCCACACAATGTAGCACATATAAATATAAAGTGATTTATGTCTATAAAGTGAAATGTTTAGAACAAATGTCTGGATCGGAATGAATATAGTCAAAAGATTGAAAATATATGACAATATGAACATAGTAAAATGATTTATGTTTATAAAGAAAATGTTTTACATACAATTGGTTATTCTTACACAAATGTCTGGATTGTAATGAGTAGTCAAACGATTAAAGATACATGATAATATGAGCCTAGTAAAATTATTTATGTTCATAAAGTAAAATGTTTTGTGTAAACCGTTTAAAGATTTAAATGACAAACAACTCACAAATGTTTTTTATAGTAAACAATCAATCATTTTCATAGTAACGAATAATCCGATAAATTCACTGACACAATAGTCCACCGCGTGATCCTCTCGGATCGCGCGCGGTTCTGTCTATTTATAAAAACACTATTAATTACAAATAAAATTGCAGTTCAAGAAATATCGATTGAAACTGCTTGAGACTAAAAGAGATTGTTCCTAAAATCACAGCTAAGAGAAATATTGTTTAAGGGCAGAGTTAGAATATTTGACCTTAAAGAGCACAGCGTTTGTAAAAATTGACCTTCGTTGGGTTGTAACACGGAGCCGCGTGTTACAATAAATTTGTATAGATAAAAAATCAATGATAGCATTATCTTCACTAGTATGCAAAATTTTCGCCTTTAATAGAGATTTACTATAAATGAGTACTCCTCCACCTCTTTTATCCAGCGATCTGTCTTTTCTGAATAAAGAATAGTGAGGAATATCAGATTCATGGTTTTCAATATCCTTATTAAGCCAGGTTTCAGATAATTTTATAAAATCAAAATCATTACTTATTATAAAATTACACAGCAAAAAGTTTTTGTTCCTAACACTTCGAAAGTTAACATAAAATAAAGTAAATATAGAACACGACTTATGTAAACAATTATCGACTTTTACTGATTCAACTTTGTTGGCTTCTTTAATATTCGTTTCCCGGGTTTTGAGGCCATACTTCTTCTCCCCCCGCTGTCTACAATATTTAGTAATGATACATCGTTTTTTGATGTTGCAGTCTCAGAGGTTGCTTGATCAGAGGTTGGCTGCTTCCGTTCCTTGTTGTTTTTAACTTTTTTGCTTTAGCCAACTTCCGTTGAAGAAACGTTCTGTCCCAACCAATAAATATGCTGCGAAAACTCAAACTCTCATCTTTCTTTTTATTGATAGACTCAATCTGCAAATTTTTTGGCCTTTTTGATAATTTTACAATTACTGGCCTTAGACGATCTGATCGTTTCCCCACCCTAAAGCATTTAGCAATATCCGCATGCGTCTCTTCTTTTATTAAAGCATTTAATTTCTGGACGTCATTGTAAACGCCCCGGCTTCAAGTAAATGCCGTACGACGTGACAAACTCGGTTAAGGTGCTCTGAATAGAGATTAGTTACTGATATGGGGGCCCTTAAGAGGGCCTGGTAATGCGTTCGCTTGAAGTCTTCAGAGTTGAAGATGTCCTAGAGCCTTGGGTGGACTCTGGTTGAGTTGTCGCTCCCGTAGTTGAGCTGTAATCGCGTTGTGTATGGTGTCCTGCAGGTCCTGCACTCAATTGGCTCGTCTCTCCGGTATCCCGCATCAAGATGAGTCACGGATGTAGTTAGTTGTTGGTGAAACTATCAAATCACCAGCGTAGGTATTGACAGCCGACAGAGCGCACACGTATTGACAGCCGACAGAACGCACACGCGTGAAGCAGGTAGAAGGCAAATGCCACAACTGACTTGCATGGTAAATTACCGTGCTTAAATAGCATGCAATATGTGTACTTGCATACTATTGGTTAAACGTGGTTAAACGTGGTTAAACGGCAATTTGCTTTTTTCTCATTGGTGCAACGTAAATAAATTTGAATTTAATTTACGCAATATGTCGGCGATTGATTTGTGTCGTTACATCGATTACATCAGCATTTTCATAAAGATTAAATAAAACTAGTCGATCCTGTTTGCTGTTTCGCGATGAAACTTCGTTCGCTAATATATTCAATATTTCTTTGCCAGATGATTTATTTTTAACAGGCGTGTCGCCTTCCAATGTTATATCAGCCAATTCAATCCATGGCTGAACATCGGTCTGTAGTTTGTTTAACTTAATGTGTAATACTTCATTCAGTTTAACTATACGCGCGCTTAAAGTCTCATTATATTTCACCGCCTGTTCCAATTTCGTTGCACTCACAACAGCATCATTCTTCAATTTGGACATTTCATTTTTTAAATAATTGTTTTTTTCCTTTAACACCTTCATTGAGTTCTGAAGATCCATAACAATTTTTTCAATATCATAATGCGACAAAATTGGAGCCATCTCAAACCCTGTAGTTGTAATTCCGTTTCTCTAGTTGTATAGTAACAAGATTGGCGTTACTGAAATTGCCAATGTGTGAGAAACAAGCCAAAAAATCATTGTCAGTGCCAATAGAAGACAGCACGTCAGATTAAAGCACAACAGAAGGCAAACGCGAAAACTGACCTGCTTAGTAAATTCACCGTGCTTAGATAGCCTTGATTGGCTACTCGCACACCATTGTTTAGCGGTAAATTTTGCTTTTTTCTCATTGGTGCAGCGTAAATTGAAATGAATTTAATTTCCGCAATATGTCGGCGAATTGATTTGTGTCGTTACAGCATTAACGCAAAATAACAGATTGCGTCTGAAGTTATACTACAGTAAGTCGGGAAGCAGAAATTTGCTAGGTCTGAAGAGGACCGTTTGTAGATAATATAATTATCATAATAATAATAATAATAATAATAATAATAATAATACATTTATTTGGCATCAAAAGCCAACAGACCCGAACATTGAAATAGCAAATTAAAGGTTGGATATGTGGAAGCGAATAAAATAGTGACTAGCAAAGTATGTAACAACAGGGGAGGGAGGAGTTGAGGAAGAGAAGTGTTTTCATCAAATTCATGATAGTTCAATCTGGCGAAACAAAAGGTATTCCAGACAAGATCAATTGAAGTTCAGTCCATGAAGTGTCCGAGTGTCAATGCGGGGTAGGCCGGATTCGGACAGATGAGTTTGAGTGTGAGATCGAAAATGATGGCGGACCGGAAGCAGACGTCGAACGACGGAGTTCATTGTCGTGGATATTTAATTTCTGAAGAGTAGTATTGACCAGGATGGGGTCGACTAGGTTGAAGTTAGTGTTTCGTGAGGGATCACTGGCATCTGTTTAACGAGGTTATGACTGATGGTAGACGAGGGGGAGTCGATATCCGATGCAAACCGTCGGGTGGTCCAGCGGGCTTTTGAGTTTCAGGTCTCTCGCTGAAACGGAAAGTATAAGGATTGGTTGAGCAAAACGTGGTAAAGTATCTACTATATGGATATGATAGAATGAAAAATGAAAATAGAAATGGTATCAGGGAGTCAAGCGTGAGAGATTTAAAACCAGAGGGGAAAAGTGGAAATTAGATGTCTGCTAGATGGATTTCGCCTTCCGAAACCAGTAAAAAGAATAGGCGGAGGTGAAAGAAATGTTATGAATTAAAGAGGAACCAATTTTTACTTCCAATCTTTCATTTCACAAAGAAATTTGTTAAAGAAGTACTTGTGGGCTGCCTTTTTAAATTTGTGCTGGGGTAGGAGCGTTATTTCCGTGGAAGGAGTGTTGAAGACACTAGTGGCTTTGGAAAAGAGATAGATTTTGTTAAATATATTGTGGGTATGGTTAGATTTGGATATAAGATTTACTAGAACGTGTGGCGTAGTGGTGACTTGGGTGAGCAAAGTTGGAGAGTGATAGGCAAGTTGTGATCTTATGAATAAAAGAAATGACTCGAAGGTGACGGGTAAACCAAGGCGGTAGGTTTGTCAGGAGATGGCGTTCCAGTTATTTTTGGCTGTGGGGGAAGACTCGCTTAAGTAAACGGAACAGATCTGTTCGATGGCGTACGAGGAGGCGAGAGTGAGAGGACAGTAGAATTCGCTAGCGTATGAAATGAGAGCTAGAATATAGACTCTGAGTAGCGTGAGTTGGAGAGTGGGGTTGTAAGTCCTGAAGCAGATCAGACGGGCCCATTTGAAGACTTTGGAAGTAGTGTGTGTAAGGTGTGGGGAGAAGTCTAGGGATTTTGAAAAATAAATACCAGAGTGTTTAGCCGAATCTATTATTTTAATATCAAGAGGATAATATGCAACCGGGAGAGAGCAGAGTGGGTCGGAGGAGAGTTTCATCAAACGAGTCTTGGCTTAGTTTAGTCTTAGACCGATATTGCTGAGCTGCGAATGGAGCGAGGATAGAAGCTCTGATATAAAGGGTAAGGAAGGGTTGGATGCTGTGGGGTTACTGAATACTATGACCTTGTCATCCGCATATTTAAACAGCATGAAAAGGTTGTCCTCCATCTATACCTGCGCGAATGTAAGGTTGAAAAGAATAGGACCAAGTACGGAGCACTGGGGAACTCCAGACCGGATAAGGGCTGGCCTCGAGTGACTATTTTCGACTTTTATAGTTGCGCATCGGTTTCGAAGATAGTAACTGATAAGATTAAGGACGTTGCCGCAGATACCGTTTCTCAATAAGGCGGATTCAATTGCTGAAAATGACAAAGAATCAAAAGGCTTGGATATATCCTGGAAGAAGAGAGTGCATTAATGAGCTTTGGAGAAGGAGGAGTACCAATGATTAAGGACACTAAATAAATTGGTGGAAGAGGAGCGGCCATTCAAGAAGTTTTGTTGATCATCGAGGAGATAGAAGTTGTTCTAAAACTTAATGAAGGGGTAGATTAGGTTGTATTAGACACTGTCGAATATTTTATTGAAAGAAGGGACGATAGTAATGGGGCGGAGATCTTTGAATGAGGAAATCCAAGAAGTGTCATTTTTTTTGGTAGGAATAATCGTCAAATTAAGCCATTCCCGGAGAAGATAGGTAGTTTCGAGGCAACGGTTGATAACATCAGCAATCGGAGAGAAGCTATTCCAGCCAAGAATTGCAATCATGCTGACCGAGACACCGCATTGATCAAATTGGTGTTTAGATTTAATGTTTTTAATTGTTTCGGCTACGGAGGCCGGTGAGACGTTGGACCAGCGTAGTTTCGCAGTATCTCCGTTGTCTAATATCTCAGCAGGCGGAATGCGAGTGGAAATAAGTCGAGGAGATAAGTTAAATAGTCGTCGGCGAAGCAGGAATCGTCCGACCGAGAGAAGTTAATATATGAGCTTTTGGGCTTTGTGCAGCAATTGGAACTGAGTGGACGCGTCTTTCGATGTGGAGCGCTTGTGTTTTGATAACCTGTTTAATGTACCCATCGATACGTATCAGAGCGAGGGCGCGAGCAAGTGATGATGTGCGTAGTCGAGAGTTGCCTGCGAGGGTGTTGCGTTCCTTAAACAAGGTGTTCAACTAATTCGTCGCGTGTATATGTTGAATAGAGGTGGCAGAATTAAAGTGGGAGGATAAGATGTTATGGACTTCGGAAAAGCAAGAGGAGAGGTTGCTTAGGAGAAAGAGGTCTCTCTAGTTAACGGCATCACAGAGACGGCGAAACTCTTCCCAGCTGGTGAATCGCCTGAATGGTTGGGTGTCTTCTCTAGGGAAAAAGGATAGAGGTATGAGAAATGATACCTAGCAGTGATCGAGATTGGGGAAGATCTCACGAGATAGAACATTGGTCACCTCTTTGTTGGGGAGGACACAGTCAAGTTGGTTGTTCCCTCGGGTAGGAAAGTTCACGAATTGGTTTAGCAGATTATCCGCGAAGAGTCGACGCAGTGGGTGACTTTAAGAAGTTAGATTTTTCCAGTTTACCATGAGGAGGTTAAGGTCAGCCATAACGACGTACAGATCAGAGAGCTAAGAGAAGAAAGTGGATAAATGTTGAGCCCCGCGAGCGTCGTAGATGAGGTTTGGGGGTCTGTGGACAACACAGGTAGATATAGTTTTGTTATGGATCAGTAGCTGAAACGAGAAAAATTTTTATCGTAGAGAGTTTAATGTCGACAAACGTTTGAGCATGAGAGATGATCGGACAAAGGCAACCAGCCCGCCCCCACGACCGACGGTTCTGTCACTACGAAGGAAAGTGTAACCATGGATGAGGAATAGGTCATCACAGTGGATGGATGAGGACAGTCATGTTTCAACAAGAAAGCATATGTCTAGCTCGTTAGAGGATAGAAATGCTCGCAGCTGATTGATTTTTGTCGTAAGCGATCTACAGTTGATAAGAATTGCTGAGTGTGCTTTGTAGGAAATATGGTTAGACCAGGGAGGAAAAGCGTGGGGGAGCTTTCCGCTGGTGGACTGAGTGTGATCGAGAGCTGATGAGGGTGACTGACCGCTCGTTGACGAGGATGGAGTGGTCAGCGTCGATCTGGATCTCCTTTGTCCCACTTTTGTCAAGAGGGTGAGGTAATTGGAGGATTGAAAAAAAGAAGGTGGCGAGATATCTGGGCTCGAGGGGGTGCACTGGAGCGGCATTGGTGGAGTGGGAAGGGACAGGAACTGATCAAGAGCTGAGACGCAACTGTCCTGGTTGGGGTCGGTGATGCTTTCAGAAGAGGGTGTTGAAGTTGTTGTGGCTGAGTCGATATCCCGCTTGGCCATAGGCGTATTACGTTTATTCGGTTTCTGGACCATAGCATCGGTCGCAAAAGTGACATGACGTAGGGATGTGGGTCTGGCAGATGAAATATGGGGAGGGGTGCGTTATTTTGGGACTTTACGCGGCGTGGTCGGCCACGACGACGTGGTAAAGCTTGAGATTGGGGGGAGGGGCGCTCGTGGAATATGGGCTTTAGGTGAAGGGAAGCCCTTCAAATCGGGAGGATGTCAGCAGAAGTGGACTGAAGGAAGGAGCGTCCAGAGGATGCCGCAGTAAAGTGAGCGTCTTTTCTTTGGATTGCTCCAGCCGGGAAAGACGTGACTAACTGCAGGAGGGGGGTGGTGTCCGGCTGAGGGGTCTGAGCTTTCTCTAAAATTCTTTGTAGTAGCGTGCAGTCACACTTTAATTTGATTTTGCCAGACGATAATAGGGGCAATTGCAATTTGAGATTACTAAGCTCAACGTCTGACAGTCTTTTGTGCGAGGAGAGAACACAGGCGCGACCCTTTCCCGAAGAGATCTCTTTAAGGTGGCTGAAGTTATCTCCTTGTTGTCTGATGAGATCTGAGGCCAGATAGTCCTTTGAGAGGGCGGTGTGCGGAGATCAGAGATAAAAGTTTTGCTTGCTGTGGTTTTGTAGGGCAATATCCCTAGCTACACATTTCAAAAAATCATCTGACTGACGCAGTAGATGGGGTTGTAGGGTGGAGATCGAAAGGTTGCCCGTTAGTGCTCCAAGTAGTCCTGTGACATCCGCCATTTGTTGCTGGAGGTCAGCAAGTTTGGAGATAAGCTTTTGAGTTAAGAATGGGGAGATGGAGGCTGGCGATAAAATCTAGTTCATGGTGGAGTGAGATAGAAAAAGCAGATATAGTGTAGATTACGATAAAAGAGGAAAAGAATGGGTATTAATGAAAGGAAAAGAATGGGTATTATAATGTCTATACGAAACAAAATCAGGTGAGCTAAGTGTATATTCTTGGTACATGTAGGCAAATTTGAAGAAAATTGTGTAATTAATTTCCAGGTGTATCCTAGAGATGAACTCAGACAAGAAATCACAAGAATCTAAAAATAAACACAGAATGAAATCCGATATCCTTTTAAAATTAGAGAAGTATTGGAAACCACAAGCACACCATCTCCGGTCGTTGCGTTCTGCCTCACAGAATATATAGAGTAAGATATTTCATCCGACTGTAATTACTCAGGTTACTTCGCCGATATGTTGCCAAAATGAAATTCAAATTTCTTTACGAGGTATCAATTAAAACAAGCAAAATCTGCTGTTGATTAGTGGCGTGCAATCTAGCGCCTGCACAAGTGCATAAGAACTATGCATTTTCCACTAGACACTTCTGTTCTACGCGTTACGAATGATTATTGTCGCTCTCTCTACTTAGTTGTCTACCTACGATGATTTATGGGCTTGCGTTTACCACGCTGTCATCTTGTCGCCTAGACTTCAGTCAAGCAAATCCTCTTGGTGCTGCACAATTAGTCATACGTAATCAATTATAGACTAATCGGGTTTCTATGTGTGCCAGCCATCACGGTGTTGGAGCAGATCTTCAACAAATCAACTCTGAGCCTTTGAACAGCGACTCAACTCTCCGGTTTCGCCAATACTACTTATTCCAGTACATTAACATGGAGACACACCAGCCAACCAGCCGGGGCACTCCAAAAGTATCTACAAGTAATTCTTGACACTGCGAAACAACTTAACTTTCACGGCATTTACAATTTAGTAATAATTAATTGCGCGTGTTGTGGTAACAATTCCTTAAATCAAGTTTGCGAGCTAGAAGTAAACACCAATCCCATTGTATTTAATCAGTCGTCGAACACATAAAAAAACTACCGCCAGCCGCAACGCACTGACGCGTTTTGATCTTCCATGATCATCATCAGAGTACGACGGAAAACTGACTATCGAGGATCAAACCGCATTGAATATATATGGATATCAAATTTAGATATACGGCTCTCACCACTAGCAGTCTTGCATACATTGAACTTGACTGGAAATGTCGGCTTCACAATTTCTATGCAGTCACGAACATTAACTGTTTGCAGCTTTCGCCATATATAAATATATAGGCAAAACAATTAAACAATAATTGATTGCGCAGGTAGTGGTAAAAATTCAATAAATCAAGTTAGCGGGCCACCCACAGCAACTGTCTCTCATTGTCTACGCTTTTTTCTTCTTCTTGTAACGTCGCACGGCATTGACCTGCAGACAAAAATTAAGTTAAAATAAATAATAAATTTAAACGGCCGTGGCTGATTAGTACGAATGTCATTAAAAAAACAAATATTCATTTATTTTAAAGAACAATTTTTTACTTAATTTCGAATAAATATATTATTCTTTTGAAATGCGAGCTTTAATAAAATTCATTGTACCCTTTTTATGTGCAAAAACAAAAAGAAATTTTATCAGATATAAGAAAATTTTCTTTCGCATGGTCTTCTCAAATATCTACTCATGAACATATCTTTATATATAAATTGGAAAGCAAAACAAGATAGAAATACGTGAACAAAGCGAGTGTGAAAAATAGAAACCAATCAAATATATTATTGAATTGAGCATAGTTAGAGATTCTGTATTTTGTACCTGACGGATGTGATTTTCCCTGCCAACTTGCTGTTGCCATCTTATTTCTCGGTTCAATTTTACAATTTTTGATCTTCACAATTTATTCTTGGCAAATCAAGTTTCTATTTTGATTTGTGGAGATTGGGATTGTAGAGGCTTGAGCAGTATTAGCTATGAAGAGCCCCATAGACGCCAGGTCAGATTCAATCTTTTTGTGCCCATATCTATTAAGCTTATGTCTAGAACTTATTGAACGAAATTTTCAGTGTCCTACAATTTAAGATTAGTCTCCATGTTAATCACACTTAAATATATAATTAAATGATCTAGTAATAGGCGAAGGACTGTGTCCTTCTCACGCAATACTGCAAACGTATCTATAATCAGGAAAGTGATTAGACACGAAAAACAGAATTATTTAATTACCTGTTCCCGAACGATCCCAATATGCACAGTTAAAACGGAATCTCGTTATCAAAGGCTTATATTGAGAAGATCAAAATTTGTAAAACCGAACTGAGAAATAAAATAGCATTCACAGAATGCAGAAAACGGTAATTACGCATAATTCACAAGATTATATACTGCAAAGTATTTAAAAAAGAATTTTCTAGAAATTAAACGAATATTTTCTTCTAATAATATTCGTTCCAAACAGTTACGGTGGTTTATATTTATCAATAATTGTTATTCTAATTTTGTCGAAGAAAATATCGTCCTGTACACACACCATCTTTTCAAAAAAGTTAGACGTTGAACTCTTCCTGAGCGAATGTACAGTGGTGACTATATCGTCGATGTTGCGCCTTGTTCTTTCGTCACTGTCAATGTTAGTTCGTCTGATGTTGATGGAACGTAGTGATCTTGTAGCTCGGTTGAACATGATGTCGATTGCGTTACAATGCGTCTTGTAATAGTTGCTGGTTTGACTTTTGAGCCTACATAGTTGGATTGCACTCATCAGACTCGTTCATGGGTGGATGGTGCTTCAACTCAACTAGTCCTTCAATCTTATCGTCAATCCAGATAAACTGTGGAATGCAACGGTCTACAACGACAATTTGTCTGTCATTCTCTTGGCCTTATATGGTCCTTTGTAAAATGGAGTCAGGCAGTTTTTACAATTTTAATTAACTACTAAACTTGTGAGGCCAATCCTAGATCAGATGACACATAGCACTTGGTTTTTACTTTTATAAACTTTGTCGGAGCTAAACGAAACATCTTATTTCTAAGTGTTTATATAAACCAATCTATATAGCTAGAAGCCAAATTGAGACTACTTGGAGTGTCTATCAGTAGATCTCCAAGCAACCTTAATGGTTCTCCATATAACAATACTTCCAATGAAGTTCCTAATTGTGCCCTATATCTGTTGCGCATGGCAAGAAAATCTATAGGAAGATCGTGAATAGAGCTTATTTCACTGCTAGGTCTCAACGCAGCTTTCAGTTCACGATGCAGTTTTCTGCCATCCCAATCACACGTGGATTGTAAGCGCTAGTGTATTATACATTTATTCCTATGATATTGAGAAATCTTATGAAAAGCTCTACCATAAATTGACTACCATGATCACTAGTGACCATTACCGGAACACCAGAAGCCTTATGCAGGAACGCGAACAAGACTTCTTCTGTTGTTATATCCTTCAAGATCTCTGCTTCAAATTGATGACTAAAACGATCAACCATTGTTCTAAAAAACGCTTGAACATTAATTTCAGGAATCTCAACAATGTTTATATGTACATGTCTGAACCGTCCAGTTGGTATTCAATTATTCCCTATCTCGGTTCTAGTATGTCTCCACACCTAACTGTTTTGACACTTGGCACAGGCTTTTACCCAAGTCCGTATGTCTTTAGACATATGCGGTCATACGTATCAATCAGTAATAAGTCGAATGGTGGCTTTTATGGAGGGATGTCTCAAATCGTTTAATTTTTAAATTATTTTGGCGCGTAACTCCTACGGCACATATAGTCGGGGTTGATCTCTGGACGTTTTGCAGAACAATCAGTTGCCGCTCAGGATCCGATAATTGCGCTTCTTCGATTTGATTGACTAAATTGTAAGGCGATTTATCTAGATTCTTCAATTGACCTTGACGTATCAGTTCAACGCCTGCTTATTTGTTCTGCTAAGTGCATCTGTTACCTTATTCTCTTAACCATCCATATGACAGACAATGATGTTGAACTCTGCTAATCGGATAATATGGGAATTCACCCTGCATGGGAAATTGCGCCTCGCGGTTTTACCAAATATGCTTATCAGCGGCTTGTGATCTGTCAAATTGAACCGATGGCCGAATTAATAATTCTCAAAATGTAACACTGCAGCATACACAGCTAGAAGCTCTTTACCAAAAGTATCATAACGGTTATCTCGATCATGAAGCTTTTGGCTATTAAAGCAAATTGGTCTTAATATATACTTGTCTCTTTGCTAAAGCACTGCCACTATTACAGCATCTGAGGCATATGAGATTAGCACAAATGGCTTCTTTAAATCTACAGGTGCTAGAGTGGTTATATCGGTTAGAATTTTCCTAGACGTATGGAATTGTTTTGGTTCTTCCTGACTCAAGGTGATAGGCCGGGACTACTTGATCGTGCTCTTTTTACGTGTGAGGAGGCGTGGTAGCGATCCGAAGATTCTTGTTAAACCGGGAATAAAGTGTCAATAATAACTGATCATCCCCTAAGAACCTTCGCAACTGGCGCACGGTCCGTTGCTTCGATACGTCCTTGATGGATTGGTTTTTATCTTCCAAATATTTGATTCCGTCTTTGGTAGGTATATGTCCAAAATATTTAACTAAGAAGCATCCAATTTTGCTCTTATTAGGTTTGATTACTAATCCATATTTGTATAGCTTGGTCAAAACCGTTTCCAAATGCTTACAATGTTCATCACGCGTTCGTATAAAAATAATAACAAAGTCTATGTACACCCATGCAAATGGACACATCTTTAGGACTTCTTCAGCCAAACGCTGGAACGTCTTACTGACATTCGAAGAAATTCATGCGAAACCCCTCTTGGAAATCTGAGGGCGGTAAGTGGTATAGAATGTTCCTCCATCGGTATCTCATAGTACACATACTGGGGATATAAAGTTGAATAAATCTCATATCTCATTGTGTCTCGGAGCAGAGTACTCTGGTTAGGGAAATGATAAAAATCACCCTTATTCATTGAGGTTAACAGACAATATTACCTACAAACCCTACATTGTGCCGGCTCAGGTTTGAGAAATACCACTATTGAGGAATCAAAATTGGAATTTGACCTACTACGAAATCTCTCTTCGCGCAATTGGTTTTGCCTTTGGTTAATAAAGCTACGTAGACACCAAATATAATAGGTTCTCTACTATTGTTTTCAAACCATTTCGCTTGGTACTTAAAGGTTGAAACACTGAAAGGTGTTTATCGATGATATCGGCAATGTCACTTGCAACTATTGGACGGAGTAGAAGGACTGTCCTAACCGATGAAGTATTAGACTCAGTGTGTGTTAACACCCTCACGCCCTCTCCGATGGTCCTAGTTTTGGAATCTAGTATAACTTTGAAATGAGTCAAGAAACCTATTCCAATGATATGGTCCTTGACATCAGCTACCAGAAAATTTCACTTAAAGGAAGATTCCTGTCGCAAAGTCCCGAAATTTCTTTCATCCCCATAATTTATATCGGACTACTATTGGCGCCCCATAGTTGATAATCAAATGTGGGGAAATTTGCTTTTACCACATCTAGCAAAACTATGTTCACTTCTGCAGCTGTGTCTATGAGTAACTCCAGAATAGTCAATTCATCTCTAATAATGAATTTATTGCTGAATAATCCTGCAGCTTTTTCATAATCTCCGCTTAAACAGAATATAATCCTCTTCCCGTCTGTCTCGGTGCCCTATCCTATTGTCACATTTTCGATTTTGCCTTTAGTGTGCCTTTTATAAGCACATCAAGGAGCATTTGTAATGGAGTCCTCCTACGGCTACTAATAGCGGGGGTTTATTTTTTGCCGGTGAAGTTGACGTCCTATTCTTTCTAAGTGCAAAAGTTTGCACATGTGTGCCGAACTTCCCGGATGATATCTTTGTTGAATTTCGGCCATTATCAACTCAAAGGCACTGTGCGGTTCTGCTTCAGCAGGTTAATTTCTAATATTTTCTAAGGTGCTTCTGAAGTTCTCTGGCAATTCTGTGCATGCTAAAGTAAATTTCTCCATAGGGTTCCACATTAGGTAAGCTTTAAATAACATTTGGGAATCTCCGATCCAAATTTAAGGTTTTTCGGATTTATACGTTGGTAGGTTTCAGCCCTATTAGCCAATGAGCGCCCCATAGACGTCAAGTCAGATTCAGTTTTAGTGTGCCTATAGGAGTCTAATGAGATATATTTTTCTTTGTACTCGTTCTATGTGCAAAAACAAAAAGAAATTTTATCAGATACGGGAAAGGCTTCTTTCTCATTATCTCCTCAATCATAAAATACATCCTTTTAATAAATGCGATTTTGATTTTGAGGCAGCATTTGAATTGCTATTTTGAATCTACCAGAATTGTTTATAAATTTAAAAAAAAATTCGTTAAAGGCTACATTAGTTTCACATTTGAAATCGTCTAAATGCGCAGAACAGCATGCATTGACAAAGCAAAATTTATATTCGCTTAAAATTATCAGCATAAAAGCAGACATCAAAATACTACGCGCTGATAAATGCAAGAGCATAGTTATAAAGGACAAATCAGACTACCTAAAAAAGATGGAAAACGTGTTAAAGGACATTAAAAAATTCACGCATATATACGATAAATCAGATGAAATAGACAAAGTGGAGCGCAAAGAAATAAATGAAATTACGATCTTGACAGATGTCGGTTTAATTGTTCAGGCCACTGCACAGAAGCCTAAGCCAGTTGAATCATCTACGCCAAAAATGTTTGTATAACCCAAAACACACAAAAAAGGTTGTCCTACGTGGCCAATATTATCAATGGTAAATTCTTCGTTTCATGCACTAGTTAAATGGCTAGTTCGTATACTTAAACCATTATGCAAACTGCTAGGGAATTATTTGGTTGCCGATTCGTTTGAGTTTTCATACAATATTCAAGATATAAATGTGAAAAACAAGATTATGGTATCTTTTGATGATGAAGCCATTGACATTATAGTCAAAGCCGTAGAAAACGATATCTTGCAATCGCCGGTGTCAGGCCACACTCTATGCAAGCTTATCTTATAATGCACGAAAGACGTACGGTTTTGTAATGGAAGCTTCTATAAACAGACTGATGGTGTGGCAATGGGGAGCCCCTTATCTCCAGCGTTGGCTGAGATTTTTCTAGGCCATTTAGAGAACACATCATTAATGACATAAGTAAATGTGCACAATATATACGGTAAGTGGATGATATATTTCTTGTCCTTAAAAACGGGTCGGAATCACAAACATTGCTTCAAATTTTCAACAAAGCACATAAGAATATCGGCCTTACGTCAAATCACGAGAAAGATGATTGTCTGCCTTTCCTAGATGTACTATTAAAGAAAGAAATTAATGGTAAATTAAACAGAACAAATTACCATTAACAAACATGGTCTGTACAGTATTTGCATTATAGCATTTTTGTGTCGTTTCAATATAAATTATCAACAGTTCGTGGCTGCTTCTCAAGAATTGACAGGTTGGTTAGTCGAGATTCAAAATCAAACGAATATAATAAAGCAATTAACGATTTAATGTCTAATGGCTATCCTAGACAATTAATTGAATCAAATAATAAAAGGTGAATTAAACAGAAACAGAAGTATTACGGGCCACAAAAGGAATCGGTCTACCTGAACATCCCATTTAAGGGGAATGCAGTTTCCCGACTGGCACAAAAGAAAGTTGAAAGGGCATTAATCCGAACATTTAATGCAGCTAAACTACGAGTGTTATTTAGAGTAGCACATTTGCCTTTACCAGTAATCAAAGAGAAAACCCGTTAATGTAGCAATCCAATAATTTTTATTAATATGCATGCGCAAGTTGTCGTTCAACTTACGTGGGCCAATCGACCAGACGGTTAATTACTCGAATGAGAGAACATTGTAACTTAAACGCCTGTTTTAAATCAAATGGTGAATACACGTCTGCTATTGTGCAACACATCATCGAAACATCGCACGTATGTTCTCCAGACGTAGCATTCAGTATTTTATTGGTAAAGGGGCATACATGCAAAGCCTGGAAACAAATTGCATTGGTTACTGAAGCAGCGTATGACGAGCTTGAACTGGATGGACGCACGCAATTGATTGGTTTTCGTTTTTCACACTCTCTCTATGTTCACATATTTCTATCTTGTTTTGCTTTCCAATTTATATATAAAAATAAATTCATTAGTAGATATTTGAGGAGATTATGCAAAAGAAATTTTTCTTTTATCTGATAAAATATTCTTTTGTATTTGCACACAGGAAGGGTACAATGAATTATAAATAATTGTTATTTTAATATTGTTGGAGGAAAACTCTTTCTCTACGGAATCCTTCAGGATCATTTAATTAAATTATTTTACTTTCGTGTTGAAATTCCTCCCAGGTTAAGCATTTGTGGTGCAATGTATCGCAAGAAGCACACAGACCTTCGCATATTTCTTTATTATGTATATATATATATATATATATATATATATATATATATATATATATATATATATATCGTCAATTTGGGGATACTGAGATGCATGGTACAGGAAGTCATAGACATAAATTTATTATATAAAGAAGAGAAAACTGTCCTATCAGACTCCTATAGGCTCACTAAGACGGATTCAGACTTGGCGTCTAAGGGATTCTTATTAGCCAATATGACTAGAGCCTCTACCCTAAATATTTATATATTTTGGATCTAGCACACGCAGAGGTTCAAATTGCGGGCAATCAGTTCAAGCTGTTCAAATAGAATGATGAACTGATAATAGTATTCTGCAATCCAACATCGCCTAGCCCTTCCTCACCTACAGTCACCCATATAGTGACTTTGTTGTAATATCACCTTAGTGTAATCGGTCTCAATCTCAATCCAGATAGGACACGTTTGATTAAAATTACCTTCGACCACATCCATTATTTTTTAACCACGAATTGTTCCCTTGATATTAAAATGATTGAATCGGTCAAACAATTAATTATATGATTGGCGTTTTGACAAACACAGTTATTATTCCAGTAGTCTTTTTTCTTCAACAAAATAGTTCAGCTGCATTTATGGACAGCATTCTTCTGTTGGTCCATCCTCACCAGATTTACGAAGAAACTATTGAAGCAATGGTTGTGTAAAACTGGTGAGAATGAACCAATTCAAAAAGGCTGTCGATAAAGGCAGACGAAATATTATTTTCAAGAGAGCAAACAACTGGAATAATAATTTTGTTAGTCACAATGCATGTCAGGTAATTTCAATTAATACAGTTTCGCGAAAAGAAATTTCCAAGCAATTACAATTCTTTCTACATCTTAATTGATATACATTCATAATCTACAAATGGGCTCATTTGACCGTCTTCAAGACGCAAAACTTTAATCCAAAAATCATATTATTCAAAGCCAACGTCTTACACATCGTTTCCTATGCTAGCGAATTTTATTACCTCTCATCTTAGTAACCTCTTATACCATTAAACAAATCACTTCTCGATTTCTAATGGGTGCATTCTTTAAAATATTCTCAATTTAAGGTTAGCCTGACATTAACAAGTCATCTCCTTTATTTATAAAATCTCAACATGCCATTTGCTGTCGAATTTTTCTTATTATATTTACCCTACATCACGCGACACACCAACTCTTCTGGTCAATCCAAACATAAACCATATATATATATATATATATATATATATATATATATATATATATATATGTTACTCGGTACACTTCTATTTATTGTTTGGGGGGATTAATAAGTGTGCCTGTGTGTGTCTGTTTGTGTGTAAAGATCTTTCTCGTTGTATTGCAGAGTCATGTCTGAGATTTGATCATTCTAGTATTGATGGATAGAGAGTTAACAAAATTTTCGCATTGTTGGCTGCTACTTGCAAGAATGTTTTTTCCCCGACTGTTTTCTTTTGTTTTGCCTTGGTCCACAAATTTCTTCTGTCTACTTGTTAATATTTCATTAAATCTAATTTGCGTGCTTGAAGTAAACACCAATCCAATTTTATTTAACCAGTCGTCGAACAACATAACAAAACTACCGCCAGTCGCAACGCACTGATGCGTTGCCAACTTCAATGAACATCATCAGGATACGACGGCAAACTGACTAGCGAGGATGAAACCGCATTGAATATATACATGGAAAGCAAAATTAGATATGTGGCACTCACATACATACATTGTACGTGACTGGAAATGTCGGCTGCACAATTTCTATTCAGTCACGAACATTAGCTGTTTGTAGCTTTTATATAGACAATACAATTAAACAATAATTAATTGCGCGGGTGGTGGTAAAAATTCTTTAAATCAAGTTTGCAAGCTTGAAGTAAACATCAATCCCATTTTATTTAACCACACTTCGAAGAGCAAAACAAAATTACCGCCAGGCTCAACGCACTGACGCTCTTCGACTTTCCATGATCACCATAAGAATTCGATGACAAACCGACTAGCAAAATAAGATATACAGCTATAACATCTAGTAGTCTTGCTTTCATTGTTCAAAACTGGAAATGTCAGCTGCACAATTTCTATTCAGTCACAAACATAAGCTGTTTGTAGCTTTCGCCACACAATTACTTAGACAATACAATAAAACAATAATTGATTGCGCGGGTGGTTTTAACAATTCTTTAAATCAAGTTTGCATGCTTCAAGTAAACACTAATCCCATTTTATTTAAGCAGACGTCGAACAACATAACAAATTACCGACAGTCTCAACGCAATGACGCGTTTTGATTTTCCACGATCATCATAAGATTACGACAGCAAACTGACTAGCAAGGATCAAACCGTACTAAATACATGCGGGGAAAGCAAAATTAGATATACAGCTCTCACATATATTAGTCATGAATATATTTTTCGTGACTGGAAATGTTGGCTGCAAAGTTGGCTTTCTATCACGAACATTAACTGTTTGTTGCTTTCGCCACACAATTATATAGTCAATACAATTAAACAATAATTGATTGCGCGGGTGAAGGTAACAATTCTTTAAATCTAGTTTGCGTGCTTGAATTAAATTATTTAACCACTCCTCGACCAACATAACAGAACTACCACCAGTCGCAACGCACTGATTCGTTGCGACCTTCCAAGATCATCATCAGCATACGACGTCAATCTGGCTAGCGAGGATCAAAGCCCATTGAATATATACAGCAAAAAAGATATGCGGCTCTCAACTCTATTAGTCTTGCATAACTAATTCGTCACCGGAAATGTCGGCTGCACAATTTTTATTTACTCACGAAAACCAGCATTTTGTAGCTTTCAACACAGAATTATATAGACAAAACAATTAAAAATTAATAATTGATTGCGCGGGTGAAGGTAAAAAAATCATTAAATAAAGTGTGCGTGCTTGAAGTAAACAGCAATGAAATTTTATATAACCAGTGCTCGAACAACATAACAAAACTACTGCTAGTCTCAACACACTGACGCGTTACGACTTTCCATGATCATCATAAGGTAACGACGGCAAACTGACAAACGAGAAACAAACCGCATTGAATATACACATGGAAAACAAAATTAGATATGCGGCTCTCAACTCTAGTAGTCTTGCATACATTGTACATGACTGGAAATGTCGGCTGCACAATTTTTATCTTGTCACGTTTATTAGCTGTTTTTGGCTTTCGCCACACAATTATATAGACAATACAATCAAACAATAATTGATTGCGCAGGTGGTAGTAACAATTCTTTTAATTAAGTTTGCGTGCTTAAAGTAAACACAAATGCCATTTTATTTAACTATTCCTCGAACAACATAACAAATCTACCGCCAGTTTCAACGCACTGACGCGTTTTGACTTTCCATGATCATCATAAGATTACGACGGAAAACAAACTAGCGAGGATCAAACCGCATTGAATACATACGTGGAAAGCAAAATTAGATATACAGCTCTCACATATATTAGTCTTGCATATATTTTTCAAGAATGGAAATGTTCGATGCACAGTTGCTTTTCTATCACGAACATTAGCTGTTTGTAGCTTTCGCCACACAATTATATAGACAATACAATTAAACAATAATTGATTGCGCGGCCGAAGGTAACAATTCTTTAAATCTGGTTTGCGTGCTTGAATTAAATTATTTAGCCAGTCCTCGACCAACATAACGGAACTATCACCAGTCGTAACGCACTGATTCGTTGCGACCTTCCTAGATCATCATCAGAATACGACGGCAAACTGGCTAGCGAGGATCAAAGCCCATTGAATATATACATGGAAAGCAAAAAAAGATATGCGTCTTTCAACTCTATTAGTCTTGCATAACTATTTCGTGACCGAAAATGTGGGCTGCACAATTTCTATTAAGTCACGAAAACCAGCATTTTGTAGCTTTCACCACACAATTATATAGACAATACAATTAAACAATAATTGATTGCGCGGGTGGAGGTAACAGATCTTTAAATCAAGTGTGTGTGCTTGAAGTAAACACCAATGCAGTTTTATTTAACCAGTCCTAGAACAGCATAAAAAACTACTGCCAGTCTCAACGTACTGACACGTTTCCACTTTTCATGATCATCATAAGATTACGACCGCAACATGACTAGCGAGGATCAAACCGCATTGAATCACATTAGACGAGAATAAGTTAGATGCATTAATTGTATTTATAGATATCTCAAAAGCTTTTGACTCTATATCTTTTGATGCTATTTTGAATGCGATTAGTTTGTTGAATATTGATCCAAATATTTCTAGATTACTTAAATACTATCTATATAATCGACGAATGAGTATTCAAGTAAACGATTTGATATCAAAATCGAAACGAGTAACGAGTGGAGTTCCACAGGGATCAAGCTTGGGGCCAATTTTATTTAAAATTGTATTTGCAAATTTGGAAACTAAGATCCTTAACGGTCGAGTTTGCAAATTCGCTGATGATTTAAAAATAATCTTCCCAATTGATCCAAAGAATGTCGAATTCTCCAAAAATAATGTGACATTAGATTTGTATGATTTGAGTAAATATTTGATCACACTAGGGCTGAGAATAAACAATAAAAAGACGAAAGCTTTAAAAATAGGGAACAGAACAAACTTTAATTATGTTTATTTTCATGATGCTGTTATTAATGATGTGTTTGAGATTAAACTTATGCAAGAAATTAAGGATTTAGGCATAACTATTCAATGTACAGCTTCTGCTGAGAGGCATATTGAAAGTATAGTAGGCAGTGCCAAGAAAAGATGGGCACTAATAAATCGAAATATCTTATCAAATGATATAAAACTTCAAATGTATATAATATGGATTAGACCGGTACTAGAATATGCGGTCGCTACTTGGAATCCATTAAAAAAGGGTTTGTCTAATAATATAGAAGCTGTACAAAGAAAGGTTGTGAAACATATTAGTCCTATTTCTTGCATTATATACGCCTCTAGATTACAGTTTGTGTCATTGCAATCACTGTGGTTTCGGAGGATGTGTTATTGTATAAAAGTTTTCCATTTGAACCAGTGGACTGGTGCCTATATGACTCCGATAAGAAAGAGTCATGAAGTTGGAACTAGATCTGGACATTTGGCAATATCTCCTCCTTTGGTGGGGAATGTAGCGAGCAAGTTATTCTCTTTCTCGAAAATCTACAAAATTTACAACCAATTACCGAAGGGGCTTAGAGAAATGCCTCCATCTAAGATGTCTTTTAAATCTTTATCTACTGAACTTGAAAAAGTCTGCAATTCTGCTGATATTTGTTATTCTTTTGATTATGATAATACTTTCTCATGGTTGAATAAAAGACAAGGATAATTGTTATCGAAAACAGATTTTCTAGAGATTTTTATTTCCAAGTTTTATATTGTTATAATTGAAATATTATGCACTATTTCTTCTAATTAGTTAACATTACATAAAATCAATTGCTAGTCATGGTTCTCAATTTTTGCATAATGTTACACTCGAATTATACATTAATTTTTCCTAATTTGATAATGTATATATTATTCTTTTCAGTCGAACTTTCTGATATTGATATATCGTATTGTACAACTAGCGAGATATACCTATCTATATGATATTAATTGCACATTTATTGTGATGTGATGATTTCTTTTTTATATATTGTACAATTTCCAATTTTATTATTTGATGGAATATGTGTGGTTTGAATCCAAATAAAGATATTCTATATTCTAAAAAAAAATATATACATGGAAAGCAACATTAGATTTGCGGCTCTCTCCTCTAGTAGTCTTGCGTACATTCTTCGTGACTGGAAATATCAGCTGCACAATTTTTTTCCTGTCAAGATTATTAGCTGTTTTTGGCTTTCGCCACACAATTATATAGACAATACAATTAAACAATAATTGATTGCGCAGGTGGTAGTAACAGCTCTTTGAATCAAGTGTGTGTGCTTGAAGTAAACACCAATGCAGTTTTATTTAACCAGTCCTAGAACAGCATAAAAAACTACTGCCAGTCTCAACGTACTGACACGTTTCCACTTTTCATGATCATCATAAGATTACGACCGCAACATGACTAGCGAGGATCAAACCGATTGAATATATACATGGAAAGCAAAATAAGATATGCGGCTTCACCTCTAGTAACTTGCATACATTTTTCATGACTGGAAATGTCGGCTGCACAATTTCTATGCAATCACGAACATTAGCTGCTTGTAGCCTACGCCACACAATTATATAGACAATACATTTAAACAATAATTGATTGCGCGGGTGATGGTAACAATTATTTAAAATAAGTTTGCGTGCTTGATTTAAACATCAATCCCATTTTATTTAACTAGTCCTCGAACAACTTATAAAATTACCGCCAATCGCTAGGCACTGACACGTTTTTATCTTCCATGATCCTAATCAGAGTACGGCGCTAAACTGACTGGCGAGGATCAAACCTCATTGCATATATATGGAAAGCAAAATGAGATATGCGACTCTCATCTCTAATAGTCTTGCATACATTGTACGTGACTGGAAAAGTCGGCTTGGTGAGTGCGGATTGCAGTGTTTATTGCTCATTTATGTCGCCATATATGCCGCTGCATTTTCCTCTTCAGTTTTTTGCCAACCCGATCGAATGGTTGTTGAGTCTGGTCGAGTGGGTGTGTGATCTTTCCTTGATGCTAGTAAATTATCGTTGGGTTTTGTGATTCGTGACCAGTCGATTAGAATATTTTATTAATAAAACTTTTGAATTTTTAGGCCATGTGCTCAATGTTTTATATAAAGGGCTACATCAATACCTAATCATTTTTCTGAATTTGCTTTATTTAGATTCGAGAAATTGGCCAAATTAACTGTGTGCCCCATTTCCAATATATGATTTGTTATTTATATTGTTTCCAAGCCACAAGTAGATTTATATCAGTATCTAATGAAACTCAACTATAACCCCAGAACGAATTTGAAAAAGGTGTTAACCTTAACTACTTTAACAAATTCTTATTCGAGAACTATCATTGGAAGCGCAGCTGCTTCCTTCTTCAAACGTAGTTCACTGTTTTTTAACTATCTTATCCATAGGCTTTCCATAATTTTCGGAGGGTAGATTTTCGTTTCTCTAAGTAATAAAATTAAGCGCCTTAATGTAGATTCTAAACGTCAGAAATGGCCATCAAATTATTTAATATTTCTGCTTACTGCTTACAATTGTCAACTTATCTCTCATAATTGCTTTATCAAATCTCCTCTTTATTTCAGTTACCTAATAAAAACAAGATTATTACGACGAATAAATCTGACTGACGATGTCAGGAGCACGTAATTCATCGCATTTTAACAAATATGTATATTCATTGAAATGAAAGCAAAAAAACCTGTAAATGGCACTGTTATCTTGACTCTTTTCGGACCTTATTTTAGTCGATTATTTTATAATCAATTAAAATGTCTCTGTTCAGGAAGTACAAAAACGAAGTTACTTAAAGCACTTTTATTTCTCAACTTCTAACAGCCATGCCGCTATAACCAATGTAAAACGCCCCGGTTTGAAGTAAATTCCGTACGATGTCACAAAGTCAGTTTTGTGCCAAGATGGTGAGAATCAGTACTGTTGAGGGCCCTTATTAAGGCCGGAATTGCGTTCTTCAGCAAATGCAGAGAAAGTCAGGTAGTGTACCAGTGTCTAGAAATACTTCTACATACACGAGACCGTCTCTAATTGACTAGCTGGTGTTCCTTCTGTTGTGGCGTTGACATCAGCGGGGGGAGACTGTTTGAAGGCTTTGTATTGTCTCGTTGAAGATCTGCGACAACATCGTGGTGACCGGCACACGTGAAGGTCCAATAAGTAGATGTTGCTCCGTCCCACTAAATGTGCAGCGACAAGATAGGAGTGACTAAAATTGACTCTGCGTGTGAAGCAAGTCCAGAAGTCAGCGTAGGTGAAAAGTCAGTATGACAGGCAAATGTAAACACTGACTGGCATGGTAATTTCACCGTGCTTATGTACTCTTGAAATCAAAAGCTCGCACGCCATTGGTTAACGGCAAATTTCGCTTGTTTTAATTGTTGCCGCGTGTTGAGGCCCCTAACCTATCCGTGTCTGTAAGCCCCATAGATGCCAGATCGCTGGAAGTCCTAAAATTCACAGTAGAGTCTGATATGCTTATATTATTGCTTGTGTCATTTAAATTCAAGTCCGCTATGTCCTGCACTAACTTGCATGTGTCCTCATACTTAATATCGGTAACCATGATCAAATGTTTTAATAATTAAATTGACACTTACAATGGCAAATGGAAGGTGAGAGTCGGACAGCTTTAAACCCAGCAATAAATCTGTTTTGATGTGTACGTGACCCACAAATAAAACAATTATACCTGTTCCAAGGCTCCTCCTCAGTGCTATATTATATCAGAACACAAGGCAAGTATTGGAAGAGTATATTGTAAAATTGTTGTAATCGTTTATAATGGAAAGAAATGTTAAAATGCAGCAGACCAAAATTTTAGAACCAGACAGGAAGCGAGATACTCAAAAACTGAAAATAGCGCACAATTTTAAAAATCAAGTATTTAAACAAAGAATGTTCAGGAAAATAAAAAGAAAAAATTCTTTTTAACTTAAGTTGTTACAATCAGCTATGGTGGTTTAAATTTATCATTCAAGGTCTTTTTATATAAGGCGCAGGATTCAACATCCTCCACATACACCACCTTCTCAAAAAAAGGGAGGAACGACTAATAGTAGATATAATCACAGTTCTTCGGCTGACGATATATTCTTCCAGAACGTTTTGTGCATACTGGCGCCCCTGACGTCGTCATCTCGCTCGGTATAACATTCGCTGGTTCTTCAAAATCATCTGGTGTCGACAAATAGTTTTCATGCTGTGATTCAGTAGAATAAGATTTTGCTATGTTAGACAACAGTTCTTCCGAGTACTGCATTTCATTATGTGTCTGCAAGATGGGATTGCACACCTCAGATTCGCCCATGGAACGGTCATTCGACGCATCTTTTAATTCGGTCACACCGTCAATCCAGATAAACTGGGGAATACAGCGATCCAACGTAACACAATCCTCAATGCCATTTATTTCTATGATGACATTCTTGTCAGTCATCCTCTTGACCTTGTAAGGTCCTTTGTAAAATGGTGTTAGGCAGTTCTTCCTATTCTCATTAGTTATATATACATGCGAAGCCGATTTTAAATCGGAGGACACATAGCATTTAGTTTTAGGTTTTCTAGTCTTGGTTGGGGCCAAACGACACATCTTGTCTCTAAGTGCTCCTACAAACCAATCTACATAACTAGAAGCCCAATCAAGACTACTTGGAGTTTCTATTAGAAGATCTCCAGGCAACCTTAATGGTTCTCCATAAACCAATTCTGCTATGGAAGTTCCTAATTGTGCCCTATATCTGTTGCGCATGGCGAGTAGTACTATAGGAAGATCGTGTATCCAGCTTGTTCCACTAGTACACCTTAATGCAGCTTTCAGTTCACGATGTAGCCTTTCTACCATCCCATTTGCTCGTGGGTTATACGCGCTAGTATGTATTATAGTGGTTCCCATGATGTTGAGGGATCTTACGAAAAGCTCTGACATAAATTGACTACCGCGATCACTAGTGACCTTTTCCGGAACACCATAACGCGATATCCAATTATGTAGAAACGCGAACAAGACTTCTTGCGCTGTCATGTCTTTTAAAATCGCCACTTCAAATTGACGACTAAATCTATCTACCATAGTCAGCAAGTATTTGTTTCCGTTTACTTCAGGCATCTCAACAATGTCTATGTGTACGTGTCTGAACCGTCCATTTGGTATTCCAATGTTCTTTATCTCGGTTCTGGTATGTCTCCACACCTTACACGTTTGACACTTGGCACAGGCTCTTACCCATACCCGTATGTCTTTAGACATGTGCGGCCATACGTATCTGTCGTTGATCAATCGAATGGTGGCTTTAATGGATGGATGACCCATGTCATGTAACACTTGGATAATCTTGGCCCGTAACTCCAATGGCACATATGGTCGTGGTTGACTTCTAGATGTTTCGCATAACAACCACTTGCCACTTATGAGCTTACGAACATATCCTGGTCTTTTGGATAATACTAATGTAAAGGGATCCGATCCTTGCGCTTCCTCGATTTGACTAACGAAATCGTTCATTGATTCATCTAAATTTTTTAATGGACCTTGAAATATCAGCTCGACATCAGCTTCATTCGGTCGGCTAAGTGCATCGGCCACCACATTCTCCTTACCAGCAATATGAGACACAGTGAAATCGAACTCTGCTAACCGTGTTATTTGGGAATTTACTCTACGAGAGTAATTAAGCCTAGCTGTCTTACCAAGTATGCTAATCAATGGCTTATGATCGGTCAATAACTTAAACTTGTGACCATCTAAGTAATGCTCGAAGTGTATCACTGCTGCATACACTGCTAGAAGCTCTTTACCAAACGTATCATAACGTTTTTCTCGATCATTAAGCTTACGGCTATAAAACCCAATCGGTCTTACTACGTCCTGATCTCTTTGCTGTAGCACTGCCCCTAATGCAACATCTGAGGCATCTGTGATTAGTTCGAAAGGTTTTTCCCAATCTACAGGTGCTAATGTGGTTACGTCACTTAACATGTCCTTGGCCTTTTGGAAATTTTCTCGGTCTTCTTGACTCAAGTTTATAGGCCAAGACTTCTTGATCGTGCTCTTTTCACGAGTGAGATGGCTTGTTAACGATCCAAGAATTCCGGCTAGACCTGGAATGAATCGACGATAATAGCTGATCATACCCAAGAACCTTCGCAACTGGCGTACGGTTCGGGGTTCCGTTACGTCCTTTATAGCTTGGACCTTATCTTCCAAAGGTTTAATTCCGTCTTTGGAAAGTATATGACCAAGGTATTTAACTGAAGAGCAACCAATATTACTCTTATTAGGTTTGACCACTAATCCATATTGTTCCAGCCTGGTCAAAACCGTTTCCAAATGCGTGCGATGTTCATTTCGGGAGCGACTAAAAATAATTATGTCGTCTATATATACTCTCGCAAATGGACAATTCTGAAGGATTTCTTCAGCCAAACGCTGGAATGTCTGACTGGCATTTTTCAAACCAAAAGGCATTCGAAGAAATTCATGCGATCCCCCTCCTGGAAATCTGACTGCGGTGAGTGGTATCGAACTTTCTTCCATTGGTACCTGATAGTACGCTTTCTGGAGATCTAAAGTTGAATAAACCTCATATCCCATTATATCTCGGAGTAAGGTACTCTGGTTAGGGAGAGGATAAGAATCACCCTTCGTCACTGAGTTTAATAGACGATAATTCCCACAAACCCTCCATTGACCCGGTTCAGGTTTGGGAACTACCACTATTGGGGAAGCAAAATTGGAATTTGACCTTCTACAAATCCCCTCTTCGCGCAATTGGTGAAATTCGGACAAAGCAACCTGTTGCTTGTGTTGTGCCAATGGTTGAGCCTTTGGTGAACAAGGCAACGGAGCCACCAATTCTATTAGGTGTTCTACTCCTGTCTTCAGACCTATCCTTTTGGCACTGAAAGGTTGAAACACTGCTAGGTGCTTCTCGATTATATCGGCAAAGTCATGTGCGACTGTTGGACGAGGTAAGAGGACTGTTCTAACTGCCGACACGTTAGACTCAGTATGTGTTGATGTCCCTACGCCTTCTGCGATAGTCCTGGCTATGGGGTCTAATGTCAGCTTAAAATGGGTCAAGAAATCCATGCCAATGATATGGTCCTTGACATCGGCTACTAGAAAATTCCAACGGAAGGAAGATTTCTGGCCTAATGTTACCGACATTTCTTTCATCCCTTTTACTTCAATTGGACTACCGTTAGCGGCCCATAGTTGATAATCAAATGTGGGGCAATCTGCTTCCACCACGTCTGACCTAACTATGCTTACCTCAGCACCCGTGTCTATGAGAAATTCTAATCCAGATAATTCATCCTTAATAATGAACTTTTTGCTGGACAATCCGGCAATGTTTTCAAGATCCCCGCTTAGTGAGAATCGGACTCTCTTGCCTTCTATCTCGGTGCTATTTGTACTAGTCGCCTCTTTTGCTTTGAGTATGCCTTTTAAAGGCATATCTGGGAGCCTTTGCAATGGAACCCCCCCTACGGCTCCTACTAGCGGGGGTTGTTCCCTTTTCCCGGTGACGGATTCCTCTCAACCGGTTTTGTGCTTCCTTTCCATGTGGGTCCACCTAATCGCGGGTAATTACAATTTTCGCCTTGGCACTTCGCACTGCGTCCGTATTCGCAATGTGCCTTGCACCATCCGCGTGGCCCTTCGAAGCGTTGACGCGAGTGACTCCTTCGACGTCTATTATACCTATCCTGACTCTGAAGTTGTGCAATATCACTACGCAAGCTAGCAACTTCTCTACATAAGAAACGCAAAGTTTCTTGTATAGCCAGGTGGTTTTCGGTATCTGCCCTGCCTGGCTGCATCGTTACAGAATCTGCCATTACAGCATGTACTTGTGGTTCTTGCTGTTTATACACGCCGTCTAACCCTCTGAGTTTTGTTGGCCAATCTATGTTCATTGTGTCAAATACTTCCATTGTTGTTCTGAGCCTAATTGGTAGCTCAGCTGTAAAAATGGAGTTGACTACATCTCTAGATATATTCAACCTGGAAGCTTTTGTGCAAAGGCGTTCGTAAAATTCGGACGGCAGTTGACGCCCCATTTTTTCTAAGCGTAATAATTCGCACATTTGCGCTGATCTTCCAGGCTGATATCTCTGTTGAATTTCTGCCATTAATAACTCAAATGCATTATACGGCTTTTCTTCTACAGTTCTGTCTCTGAAATTTTCCAAAGCATTTCGGAAATTTTCAGGCAATGCCATCCATGCTGCAACAAATTTTTCCATAGGGTTCACGATATTGTAAGCACTAAATATCATTTGGGCATCTCCTACCCAACTTGAATGTTTTTCTGACTTATACTGTGGTAGACTTAATATTTTTGGACTGGCGCGGTCGCCAAATTTTGTTGAGGCCCCTAACCTATTCGTGTCTGTAAGCCCCATAGATGCCAGATCGCTGGAAGTCCTAAAATTCACAGTAGAGTCTGATATGCTTATATTATTGCTTGTGTCATTTAAATTCAAGTCCGCTATGTCCTGCACTAACTTGCATGTGTCCTCATACTTAATATCGGTATCCATGATCAAATGTTTTAATAATTAAATTGACACTTACAATGGCAAATGGAAGGTGAGAGTCGGACAGCTGCTATGCCAGCAATAATCTGTTTCGATGTGTACGTGACCCACAAATAAAACAATTATACCTGTTCCAAGGCTCCTCCTCAGTGCTATATTATATCAGAACACAAGGCAAGGATTGGAAGATGTTTATTGTATAATGTTGTAATCGTTTATTATGGAAAGAAATGTTAAAATGCAGCAGACGAAATTTCAATACCAGGCATGAAGCGAGATACTCAAAAACTGAAAATAGCGCACAATTTTAAAAATCAAGTCTTTAAACAAAGAATGTTCTGGAAAATAAAAAGAAAAAATTCTTTTTAAATAAAGTTGTTACAATCAGCTATGGTGGTTTAAATTTATCATTCAAGGTCATTTTATATAAGGCGGAGGATTTAACTTCCTCCACACTGGTACCAAAATACAGACAAGCAAAATTAATTAGCATTCGCTCAAAGTTTATTATTGCAAATTATCTATATTCGAAGATAACCACTTACTACTTTTCATTTCCGAAATTCCATTAAATTTTAAGAATGTGCGGCGAGCCGAATTCCATTGCAGAAGCTTTTAATCGCGTTATATTGCAGCTTCAAATGTATCATGGAATTCATATTTTTAAGGGCAAACGCCATATTTCACATATACCAAGTGAACTGAACGTTCTACTTTCAAGCAATGATTGGAGGAGCGTTCTCTGTCTTCGCGTCGATAGAATCGTAATTGGCCGAAAAAATTCATTTCCAAAATTCCCTTCAATTCGAAGAGTGTGCGGCTAGCCAAATGACATTGCAGATGCTTACAATCGCGTTATATTGTAACACGCGGCTCCGCGTTACAACCCAACGATGTTCAATTTTGACAAATATAGTACTCTTTAAGGTCAAATAATCTAACTCTGTTTTTGCACAATATTTCTCTTAACAGTGAATTAAGAAACAATCTCTGTTAGTTTCAAGCAGTTTTAATTGAGATTTCTTGAACTGTAATTTTATTTGTATTTAATAGGGTTTTCTATAATAAATATACACACCCGCGCGCAATACGCAGGGAACATGCATATGTGGATCGATGTTTTCTTTGCATTCAGATATGATTTCTCACATCAGGACATCATATGTTCCTCAATCACATTCATAAATTCTATAGTTCAATGGATTATTATAATTAAATAATTTGAAAACCTGGCAAACAGTGGAATAATCATTTGTGATGTTTTTCAAGACTCTTTTTACACGATTTTTATCCATCAATTATCAGTGACTATATTTACCAGTGATTTTATTTATGTCATCATATATTTTCAATCATTTACATGTATTCATCACGATTCAGACGTTTGTGAATTGATTATTACTTGTGTTGACAATATATTATTTTGTAACACGCGGCTCCGTGTTACAACCCAACGAAGGTCGATTTTTACAAACGCTGTGCTCTTTAAGGTCAAATATTCTAACTCTGTCCTTAAACAATATTTCTCTTAGCTGTGATTTTAGGAACAATCTCTTTTAGTCTCAAGCAGTTTCAATCGATATTTCTTGAACTGCAATTTTATTTGTAATTAATAGTGTTTTTATAAATAGACAGAACCGCGCGCGATCCGCGAGGATCACGCGGTGGACTATTGTGTCGCTGCAGATTTATTCCGCTCAGTTGGATATTACTTTTTACTGTGTCAGATAATTGTGCCATTCAGAATTTCAGAGAATAATAGATTATAATAATGACATGAACTAAATATTCGTGAGTTTTTGGTCATTGAAGTCTTTAAACGGCTTACTCCTTCATTTTACATGACAGCTTTTAACGATGACTTTTACATATCTTCATATGTTTTAAATCGATGATACTAAATATAATTCATTCAGACATTTGTGTAAGAATAACCACTTGTGTGCAAAACATTTTACTTTATAAACATAAATCATTTTACTATGTTCATATTATCATGTATTTTCAATCATATGACTATTCTCATGACGATCCAGACATTTGTGTAAGAATAACGCTTGTGTGAAACATGTTACTTTATAAACATAAATCATTTTAATTCTTGCCGTCTAGAAGACGGACAATTTAGTTTAACTGTGAATGGTATTTAAGATAGAATTTTATGTTAAAATCTGTTTTTTATTGCCGACCAACACATGGTCAAATTGGATTATCTGTGAATTATATTTCTAATTGCAATATTGTGTAGAATATACGTATGACCAGATGTTTTTGCCTTCTCACATCAACCATCCGAAAAAGATCAGAGACTGATTAGGCGCATGGGTAATAATAATAACCACCATTGATAAGTAGTAGGGGTACAAAATCAGGAACGAGATAGCAACAGCGAAAAGTACCCCTACATTATGGTGCCCCGGTTCGTCGAACTCACAGCCAGTAAGGAATTAATAAACAGCTAGATTTTGAGAAATTCAAGCACTTTCAATGAAGGCCACTACACACGTTATTGCCTCGGAAACGGCTGCACATACCCGCGCACAGACACGACGTTCAAATGGGCGTGGTCACCCTCAACAACTCAGGTGATTCCGCCCATGGAAGGTTCGGAAGACGGGTGGGGTCAGCCTCCTCGGCGGCAGCAGAGGCTGAGCACCCCAAATTGTTGGCCGCTCCACGTCTGATGGCTCGAAGCACGTTGCCTTCGCGGTAGAGCGCAATCAAACTATTGTCTTTACAGCGGCGGCTCCAATTAAGTCATGCTTCAAACGCCCAAATGCCAGCAATCAATCTCATCGCCGGTTGCCACTATCAACATACTTTCTCATCCGTGACGCAATCTCTGGCGAATGAATTGTCATAGACACTGGATCAGATGTAAGCTCACTACGCCACAATTATCTCGAACCAACCCACCCAGTCGACACCAACAGTCTGACCTGCGCGAATGGCTCCAACATAGCGACGTTTGGGGTTCGAGTACACACAATCTCGTTCTCCAACTTAAAATGATGTTTCAAATATCCGTTCATCATCGACAACACGACATGAAACATCATTGGACGTGACTTTCTCGAACACTTCGACCTAACCATCCGTCCAAGAACGCGAGAAATAGAGGAGCCAGTATCAGTGTTGACAGAACCAAAATCAGTCGTTATACGGCATGAAAGAGCAATAACATTTACTGTAAGGTTAGCCCGCTTCATTGTGTACTAATTTTCACTGTCGGGGGGGTGTATGTAACACGCGGCTCCGTGTTACAACCCAACGAAGGTCAATTTTTACAAACGCTGTGCTCTTTAAGGTCAAATATTCTAACTCTGTCCTTAAACAATATTTCTCTTAGCTGTGATTTTAGGAACAATCTCTTTTAGTCTCAAGCAGTTTCAATCGATATTTATTGAACTGCAATTTTATTTGTAATTAATAGTGTTTTTATAAAATAGACAGAACCGCGCGCGATCCGAGAGGATCACGCGGTGGAATATTGTGTTAGTGAATTTATCGGATTATTCGTTACTATGAAAATGATTGATTGTTTACTATAAAAACATTTGTGAGTTGTTTGTCATTTAAATCTTTAAACGGTTTACACAAAACATTTTACTTTATGAACATAAATAATTTTACTAGGCTCATATTATCATGTATCTTTAACCATCTGACTACTCATTATAATCCAGACATTTGTGTAACAATAACCACTTGTGTATAAAACATTTTACTTTATAAACACAAATCATTTTACTATGTTCATATTATCATGTATTTTCAATCATATGACTATATTCATGCCAATCCAGACATTTGTGCTAAACATTTCGCTTTATAGACATAAATCACTTTATATTTATATGTGCTACATTGTGTGGAATATATACGTGAAACCTTTCTTCGGCCTTCTAATATTAACCATCTGAAAAGGAACAGACTGATTGGATGCTCGGGTAGTAATAATAGCAACCATTGATAAGCAGTAGGGGTACAAAATCACGAACAAGATAGTAACAGCGAAAAGTACCCCTACATCATAATAAACAAAATAAATAAGTCCAAAATGTCTTAGCAGTGTAAACACAAGTCACGGATGGTTGGCGAAGTACACACAAAATATAAATCCAGGCTTTGACAGTTATAACACAGTAATCCACTGCAAGCTACTGGCGAATTACGAGTGGGTGTGTCTATTATTAAACAAAACCCTATTAATTACAAATAAATTTGAAATTCAAGAAATCTCAATTAAAACTGATTGAAAATAGCAGAGATTGTTTATAAAATCACAGTTAGAAGAAATATTGTCTAAAACCAGAATTAGCATATGTGACCATAAAGTAAACCGGATCCATCAAAATTGAGATTCGTTGGGTTGTAACGCGGGGCCTCGCGTTACATACACCCCTCGACAATGAAAATTAGAACACATTAAAGGGGGCTAACCATACGGGTGGTGTTATGGCTCTGCCGTAACGAATAAGCACTGACGTTGGCTCTGCTGACACTGACTCTGGTTCCTCTATATCTCGCGGCGACATGACGGCGTCAGTTAGCTCTGTTGTTTGTGAGCTATCGTGCGTTAGCCGGTGGTCAGCAAAGCTGTCTGGAGGTGGAAGTATCGTCTCTTCGCCACCTGATATGTCAATAACGAGGAACAGCGTGCCATTTGGATGTGCTGCTTGCAATTCCTGAGTACTTATAGGTGAAGGACAAAGGACTGAGGCACAAAGTTCTGCAGGACTGCTCAGGGATTCTGCAGCTAAGTTTTCTGACCCTATGTCGTGAGTGACGTCATATTCATGTTTGTGTATTCGAGTAAGTTACGAGTTGACACTTTGCGAATATAAATACTCTTTCTTTCCTCTGAACATTGGGAGTAGAGGAAAGTGGTCGTTGTAGATCTTGAACTTTCGGCCATCCAGATAGGTGTGGAAGTGTAGGATCGACCGGTAGATAGCAAGTAACTCTTTACCTAATATATCATATCGCGTCTCACGAGGTTGTAGTTTTTGCGAGAAGAAAGCGATATGTCGGTGTAAGCCATTAATAGAATGTTGAATTACTGCGTCTGTGGCAATGTCGGATGCGTCTGTGATCAATTCAAAAGGTTCAGATCAATCAGGTGAATGAAGCATGGTTGCTTTGCATAAAGCCCTTCTGGCATCCTCGTAAGCCTGCATGTCGTCAACGTTGAGCTGAATCAGTTGTGGTTTCTTGACAAAACGGATTTCTGGAACGAGATATTTGTGAAGAGGTGCCATAATCTTGGCAAGTCAAGGTACGAATTGAGAATAGCAGTTCATTTTGCCTAAGAACCGTCGTAATGCTCGAACGGTGGTTGGAGGCTGTAGATCTTAAATGGCACGAACCTTAGAAAATAGAGGTGTCATGCCTTTCTGGGAAATTTGATGACAGAGGAATTCAATTGATATTTGCGCAAAGACACATTTGTTGCCATGAAGCCGGAAGCCATAATCTGCTAGATGTGAGAGTAGAATGTCAATATGCTGCATATGTTCGGAATTTGAGTTTGAGAATACCAGAATGTTGTCTAAGTAGGAAATTCCAAATGGTAGACCATCTAGTATTTCGTCCATAACGCGTTGAAATGTTTAAGATGCGTTCTTAAGACCGAAAGGCATATAATGTCATTCGTGTGTGCCACCTCCGGTGAATCTGAGTGCATTATACGAAATGGAGTCTTTGTCCATGGATACTTGATAGTAGGCTTTCGCTAGGTCGAGTTTTGAGTACCCAGTATGACCGATAGCAGATCTGAGTAGGTCAGCTGGATTTAGTAGGATGTACGCATCAGACTGCGTGCTTGAATTTAGAATACGATGATCCCCGCACACTCTGAATGTTCCGGGTTAACTCTTTGGTACCAATACAACAGGCGATGCTAATGGTGAGCTGGATCGTACACAGATGCCTAGTTGACGTCCCATAGCGAATTTTTGCTCGACGGACTTATGTTTTTCTGATGCCGATGAACATGCATTGGATGGATGAGGAAGTGGCTTCAATAAGATGATGCGATGAGCTGTGATGGTACGCTTCCTCTTGAGATCGGGCATAAAGGAGATAGGTTTGAAAATCTCTTCATGACGCTTTAGAAAATCGTCCAGTTATGGTACATAAGGAACTGGGAGAATAAGCTGAATAAATGGGACTGCTTTGGCACGAGTCGTGTGTTTGAGCACTGATGTAAGCAATTGATCGTCAGCAGTGCGTATCTCTCGTGTTATTGGACGTATAGTAAGATCGAAGTGTTTGAGGAAGTCACGTCCAATGATGTTTCTTGTCGTGTTGGCAATGATGAAAGGATAACTGAAACATCGTTTTGAGTTGGAGAACGAGATTGTATGTACTCGTACCCCAAACGCTATACTGGAGACATAGGCGCAATTAAGACTGTTGGTGTTGACTGGGTGGGTTGGTTTGAAATAATTGTGGAGAAGTATGCTGACGTCTGAACCAGTGCCTATGAGGAATAATTCGCAAGAGTTTGTGTCAGGGATGAGAAAAGATGTTGACGCTGTCAAATGACGACGAGGCTGGTTGCAGGGCTTTGTGAGTTTGAAGCATGACTTGGCTGGAGCCGTCGCTATAAAGACAAAAGTTTGATTGCGTTCTACCGCGAAAGCAACTTGCTTTGAGCCAGAAGACGTCAAGCGGCCAACAATTTTGGGGTGTCCAACATCTACTGCCGTGAAGCAGGCAGACCCCTGAAGTTTTCTGAACACTCCATGGGCGAATAACCCAGAGTTGCCGAAGGTGACCGCGCCTATCTGACGTTGCATATGTGCGCGGGAATCTGCAGCCATTACTGAGGCAATAGCGCGTGGAGTAGCCATAGCTGCGATGATTAGGACACCACTCCGCCGGAAGTTCTGGAACTGTTTCAAGGCCTCTGGGCGTCGACCTCTTGGTGCATTTTGACAGATGGTAAATTCTGAACATTACAATCTAGCAAAGTTTGATTTCTTTGCTTATGGAACTTTTATTATAAAGATAGGCTGAGTTGGTCTGTATCACCTTTTATTAGTCAGCATTCACGCGCCGAACTCAAATATTCTCACAAGGTCATACTATTATTGTAATTTGATTGATTTATTATGATTGTGGTTCCAATTTAATTAACTTGATTAGCTATGTAATTGTTAGATACATAATCAGCTCCTTATTATGCTTTTAAAAAAGTGTAGTTATATAATATTCAGGTTGTGATTTTTGCCATATTAATCGAGTTGTGAAATCTCTAATATCATTATAGGACTCTCAGAGGGTTGTGACAAAATCAGACCGATTTAATAAGTGTAGAATACCACTAATATGGCTGAATCTTTCGACATGTCTTCATTATTTTATGATAATCTTTAGAGTATAAAAAATAGGTTAAATCTTCCTAGTAATTTTATGGCTAAAACTTCTCTTGATTTTATTGTTCTAGTGGAAACATGGTCCACAAGGACATTGAAGATCATGAAGTCAGCATACCTAGTTACTCGTTGTTCTACAGTGACTGATTGCTAAATAAGTGTAGGTGACGAAATGCTCATTTATTATATATCTGTGTTCTACTTCAAGTAGGCAAATTATATATTTACTTCATTCAATCCAAACGGATAAGATGAATTTAACTTCGGTTTATAGATCAGAGTACGACGGCAAATAGACTGGCTAGGATCAAATCGCATTACATATATATGGAAAGCAAAATTAGATACTCGGCTCTCACCTCTAGTAGTCTTGCATAAATTGTACCTTGACTAGAAATGTCGGCTGCACAATTTCTATGTAGTCAGGAACATTAACTGTTTGTAGATTTTGCCACACAAATAGATATTTAGGCAATACAGTTAAACAATAATTGATTGCGCGGGTGGTGGAGACAATACTTTAAATCAAGTTTCGACGACTGGTTAAATACAATGGGATCGGTGTTTACTTCAACCACGCAAACTTGATATGAAGAATTGTTTCCACCACCCGCGCAATCAATTATTGTTTAATTGTATTGTCTATATATTTGTGTGTGACCTAAGCTACAAACAGTTAATGTTCTTGACTGCATTGAAATTGTGGAGCCGGCATTTCCAGTCAAGTTCAATGTAGGCGAGATTGCTAGAGGTGAGAGCTGCATATCTAACTTTATTTTCATATATATTTAATGCGGTTTGATCCCCAATAGTCAGTTTGCCGTCGTACTCTGATGATGATCATGGAAGGTAGAAACGCGTCAGTGCGTTACGAATGGCGATATTTTTGTTATTTTGTTCGACGACTTGTTAAATACAATGAGATTGGTGTTTACGTTAAGCTCGCAAACTTGATTTAGAGAATCGTTACCGCCACCCGCGCAATCAATAATTGTTTAATTCTCTGATGAATTGTTACATCGTATTCCTTGAGCTCTACATTGGGAAGGTGTATTCGTTTCTCTTCAATACCCGGTGATCTCTAATGCAATAGTGCTTTGTGATCGGTAAAGACGTCTATATATCCACCGATGAAAAAATACATACTTTTCTAGTGCCCATTGTACGGTCAGTAATTCATTTTGAGTAGCACTGCTCCTTTGTTAGTATCTAACGCGTCTGTAACAATTGATATACTATCCACCTGGAAAGTCAAAATAGTTGCGTCTATTAATTTCTGTTTCCATAAGATAAACGCTTCTTGAACCTCCTCCGTCCTACACAACAGTATTTTGGCCCTAGTTAACTTAGACCATGATTGCTGGGTAACCACCTTCCCCACGAGATACTGCCTATAGAAATTAACCATACCAATAAAATGGAGCAATTGTTTTCTTATAGGTATCAACATATAGCCCTTGATAGACTGTACATTCATACATCATACATATTTTTGATATTTTCATTTATTAATATTTTAGTGTTGTATTTTCCCGCAGTCACCATCGATGCGCCCGATGCATGACACGAATTTGCTCTTGTAGATTTTACGTTGTTTAAAAGCCAAGCCATTGTTAATACCGGCACATCAACTCCCAAATCTAATTGCATTATTACTGGCTGTCCGTTGAAGAGTTCTAAGATTTAATTTCAATGAAAATCCTTCCGTTTTGCAACGATTCCCACGCTTCTTTTTCTTCGTAAGTCATCTGATTCTGAACAATTCTTAGGGTACTCTGCTGATTTTCTTGACTCAATTCACGTTATTTCGACTATCATTATTGGTGAGATGGTGGATCCTATATCCACATTGAGCTGGCCGTTCACTAAGAGAATTATATTGATTTTGCTGCCCTTTATGCGATGTATTCTTTGCAGCTGGTGCCTTTATATATTGACAATGCTTCCAAGCCAAGAGGTCGTCATTTTTAACTTAAACTACATTAATTAGGTCGTTTATGTGGATTCTCTAAGAATTTCTTATGTATGTCGTCCAGCCAAGACCTAACTATTACTTACTCCGCAGCCAAAGTGTTCATTTGTGCAGACAATTCTCTTACTACGTTTTCCAACCCGTCATAAGCCATTTTCAAACTCAACCTAAATGCTTTATTTTTAATTAATTATTTACAGGAGTTTTCTCGTATAAAGCGCGTCAATTTAGTCAAAGAAAATACAAATACTTTTTATTGTAACGACACAAATTAATGGCCGACATATTGCGTAAATTAAATTCAATTTTATTTACGTTGCACCAATGAGAAAAAAGCGAAACTTGCCGTTTAACCAATAGTGTGCAAGTAGACATATATTACTATGGCATACTATTTAAGCACGGCAATTTACCATGCAAGTGAGTTGTCGCATTTGCATTCTGCTTTGCGTTACGCGTGTGCATTCTGTCGGCTATCAATACCTACGCTGGTGATTTGATAGTTTCACCAACAATTGGCTACATCCGTGACTCATCTTGTTGCGGTACAACCAGCGAGACGAGCCAATTAATTGCAGAACCTGAACGAAGTTATCCACATCGTGATTACAACTCGACCACGGGAGCAACAACAACCAGAGTCCACCCAAGGCTCTAGGGCATCTTCACACTCTGAATAATTCAGGAGAACGCACGACCAGGCCCTCTTAAGGGCCCCCCTATCAGTAACAAATCTCTATTCAGAGCACCTTAACCGAGTTTGTAACGTCGTACGGCATTTACTTGAAGCCGGGGCGTTTACAAAATTGGCGACCGCGCCAGAATATTGATTATTGTTCTGATTTTTTTGGTATAAATAAAATTGACTTCCTTTTTCATTTATTTGGGATAAAAATAGATTAACATTTGAGTTTTCTTTACCCTAATCGTGGTCTTCTGGGAATTTTGTTGGGTATATATTCGTGGATTTGTTTTGAATTTTTTAGGGGATATAATAATAATACATTAGCATCAAAGGCCAACGGGGTCTCTGTTCATCTTTTCTACGTACAAAATAGTACCGTACGTACTCGACAGGCTCAATTGCGGATAATTCCGATTTCTGGAAGCAGTTACTGTGACGTGCTTTTGTTCTGCGCTCATACACCTGTGGAAGCTTCTTGTGGGTAAGCGTTGCGTTAAAGTATATTTATATATTTTCATATTGCTTATAAATTTATGATTATAAGATCCCGTAAGATTGTTAGAATGTCAGATCCAATTTTAGATATTGATGTTCCTGTTTGGGATGGAGATAGTGAGCTATTCTTTATGCGCGTAGACTCCGCTTTCTCCCTGTTTCCTGATTATGACATTCATCAAAAACTGTCGAAGGTTTTTGCTAAACTACCTTCTGAATTGCAGCGACGAATTTATCCTAAGCTTGAGGCCATTAGGAAGCTACCTAATCCCATTTTGGGTCTACAAAACGAAGTAGAATCCTTGCTTGGGCCCACAGAGACTGAGCAGATAATAAACAAATATGCGCAGTTAGACATGCCAAACCTTGGCCCCATCGAAATACTGATGGAATTACGGAAACGTTGGTATAAAACCAACATTTCTGACCATAAGGATAAGGTTGTTCTTATTAACATTCTTCCCCAAACATTAAAACTATTTGCCAGACAGCTCCCCAACACTCTCTCTATAGATGACTTATCTGAGAGATGTGAGTTAGAATATAGGGTTTTTGAACCCAAAGTGAATCCATCATCCTTTTCTTCACCCCCGCAAGATGATAGACACTCCTCTTTAGAGAGAACAGTGGCGAACATGGCCAAAGTTCTAGAAGGATTGGCCATTACCAAATCCGAGCTAAATAAAGTGAATGCTCGACCCAAATTCATTCCTAAGCCCAATTATAACTGTAGGCGGCGATCGAGATCTCCGCAATCCTTTAATAAATATGCCCCAAAGAACTGGTGTTATAACCACCAGAAGTTTATTTATTCATGCCAAGTCTGTCTTTGTTGTTCCGAAGAATTTCCGAATGAGTGCCAATTTCCACAGCTGACGGAAAGGACAACAGACCGCAGGCAAAAGGGTGCATCAGTATCGGGAAACGTCTGGCGCAGGAAGTAGAAGACCGTACTTTCTGCACATCAACGGCATCAACGGCGCTACAGGGAAGACTCCAACTACAATCCGACATCCCTGTCGACTCTTTTCGTCCACGCCGAATTTTTCACATAGAGAACCATACGAACAACGCCGGTCGCAATCACCAGCCTACGTGTTTGCATGACCTGGCTAAACAGCCCAACGAGCTTCTGCACCTTCTTGATTTCAAAACTGGCGAAGAGTTCATCGTAGACACAGGTGCGGCAGTCTCAGTTCTCAAAGGTGATTCAATGGCCGAGATTTCGCTAGGCGTTCTTCTCGCAACAGCTACAGACGAGCCCATACCAACTTATGGCTGCCAATACCGCACACTCAACATAGGTCTACGACGTGAATTTTCCCACAACTTCATCATTGCCAAGGTCTCACATAATATAATAGGCCTTGATTTCCTTCTAAAATTTCGGCTCATTGTTGATCTTGCCAATCAAAAGATCATCGACCCCTCCACCGGACTTGAACAAAGCTTTTGGACACTTGCCTCCGAGCGTTTCGAGTTACAGGTCATTCAGCCAACCCCAGTGCATCATTCAGCAGAGATATCAGCAGCTCTTCAAAAATACAAGTCGCTTTGTGATCTTAACAAGTCAGAGCTACGAGTCTCCAACACGATGCACCATATCGTCACAGAAGGACAACCTATTGCACTCAAGAAGCGACCACTGGTCCCTGCTAAGCTGAAAGCTGCCCAAGAAGAATTCTCAAGGCTTTTGGAAGAGGGAATCATCAGACCATCGAAAAGTTCATGGGCGTCACCACTGCACTTATTCTCTAAATCAAACGGATCGTACAGAGCCTGTGGAGACTACCGTAAGCTAAATTCAGTGACAAAATCTGATGCATATCCTATTCTAAATATTAACACTTTACTTGAAAAACTCAACGGCAGCAATTTCTTCTCAGTGATTGACCTCAGACAAGCGTACCATCAGATACCGGTAGCAC